>JAAXCT010001760.1:0-129170 GCA_012490785.1 Eragrostis nindensis
CTGCTGACTGGGCTGCAGACAAGATAGGGCGAGTGAGCTTGGCTCACCAACCCGTCCACTGACGGCTGACTGCCAAAGATAGGACTAAGGGCTTGGCCCTCATCCGTCCAATGTTCTCTGCTATGCTATCAACTGCCCACTGCCTGCTGACAACTGCCACTGCACGATAGGAATAGACAGGGTATATGAGTATAGAATAACCTACTATAATCTACAAGCAAGAATCGTAGGTAAGCGCATGAATCTATATGAAGTCCTAGCGCGCAGAGGTGAAGGACACAAGCCGGCAAATATGCAAGGGGGAACTACGGCATTGTCGATTATCGGGTGGAGATCAACTAGTGTACATAGATCATACGCAATAGACACAATGTACCACTAATCGAGGAAATGCTAGTGTCGAGCTAGGTGTATAGGTATGGAACGGAAATCGACACAAAGCGATCAACAACCAAAATGTCATAGATAAATGAAGTGCGACACTCGAACACTATGACACATGGCAGGCAAATGACCTCAATTGCATTGAAGTTAATCGGATTTTACGACAAATGCAATAAAGGTTCGATTTTTCTAGGGGATTTTCATCGAAGAAGGGGACGATCGGCTCAAACCCTAGATAGGCATTGTAATCGAGCATGGCTACTGTGCAATTTCAAGTTTCCAGAGGCTCACCGAGCTCTACTGACAGACGGCGATCGTCGGTGAATGAGAAACTCGGGTCCGGTGAGGCCGTGGAGGAAGCAGTCCACACGCGCAACAAGGTAGAGCAATCAGCTCGAGGTTCGCGCGGATGGAGGAGCTCTACTGCAAGGTGCTCGTCGACGAGGTTGTGTCGTCCTCGGCTCAGTGTCAATCGGCGGCGTGCGGGCAGGCGAAGCGGCGGCGGCTCGGTGCGGTGGAGGCGCGGCGCGACGCTAGGGGTTGAGCGCCGTGGGTGTTGGGCGCGGTGGGAGCGAGGCCGCCCGCGGCGCGCGCTGAGGTGGCGCTCGTCGGGGCGAGCTCGACGGACGCGGACTGGTCGGCGGCGTCGGCGCGCGCGGGAAGCGGCGAGGCGGGGGCGGAGGCACGAACGGCGGCGGCTTGGCGTAATGGGGGAAGATGCACAGTAACCCACGTATTTCGTTAGGAATTGCTTTAGTTTGAATCGACGGCTGAGATCGATCAGATATTGAATCAACGGATCAGATTGAAAGTGATCTCCGATGAAGTTAACCAGACCGTATGGTACGGTCATAGAGATCGTATTGTACGGTCTTTCTTCACCCTGACAAATAGCTATAGAGACCGTATTGTACGGTCTAGAGGACCGTATTGTCCGGTCTCCTTTCTGCCTCAGGTTTCGAAGGATCTCGTGCAAAAGCACACCGTATTGTACGGTCCTTTGACCGTATGTACGGTCAGGGTCCAGAAATGCTGATTTTCAAGGAATTTCCTTCTAAGTCCAAGTTTCTCACACAAGAACCAAATAAACACCAAACATGGACTAGAAGGGGAACTCTCAAACACTCCTTTGAAAATAAACCAATATAGGTTGCGCATAGGCTTATAGTAATTTTTCAATCGGCAAATAAGATGCAACCAAATAAGAACCAAAAGAGATAAAACCAAAAGAGGGGTATGTATGAGCCATTTGCCTATGATCCGTGCAAGTAGATTTAACCTTGAGGATCATTTAGCAAGACTCAATGGGCATGAAGCACAATTCTTTCTCTAGTCACACTTCTATGAGATGTGGAATCATATTGCGAATGAAGCACTTCTCATAGTGTGACCACTCCTTTATGATTTCCTATATGCAATGCATGAGACAAGCATATCATACAAATGCAAGGGAAAGTAAACATGCCATGTGATATGCAAGCAAAGTTAAGACAACGCATAAAGGAAACCTACTCATGGTCAAGTTTGAGCCTCTCTCAAGCTTACTCACTATGAGCCAAACCTGCCTTGAGTCCATCGGTCCACCAACTCAAGCATCCCCCATACTCATAGCTATCTTGAGAAAGTTAGACCTTGAACTAATTTTTATGTTCTTTTCCTTTTAGTTATTAACATATGCATGAATGCAAACATACTAGTTCACAAAGGAGCACCTAGCTACCATGCAAGCAATGCAAGAAAAGAAACTACTAAGATACAAGTTACCTCCTTGAAGAGTAGATTGTCGATGAAGCACTCGAAGCTTGTGGTGGACGTTCATGAGTTAACGTTGCGGCGCACGGTCCACCACCATCACCCTTCTAGGTCTTGTTCTTGGGAGCCCACTCGCACTTGGTTGGCCTCTCAAGGTCAACTATGCATTTGGGCACCTAAATCTTCCTCATCATCCTCCTCTTGTCGGGTGATCCAAGAGGCTTTGCCTTCACTCTTCCTTTCTTGTCCCTAAAGAGCTTGTAGTGTGTATTCCCATGGAACAAGTTAGCGTTAGGCAAAACTTTGGAACTTCTCACCTTGGGACAATTCTTGCTAGTGTGGCCGTCACGGCAACACTTCTCACAATAGTAGTCGTCCGCCATGAGGGGGACTACCCAAGGTGGAATGTCCTCGTCCTTGCCGATGAGGTTGATGGCGGCGGGGTAGGAGCCGAGTCCCTTGTGTCCGGGGTTGTTCACAAGGTTCCGACCAAGTATCTCCTTATGAATGGTCCTTCCCCTTGTGAGCCTCTCGAAACCATCCATCACCGAAGCTCTCTCCTCCTTGAGTTGATGATATTCCTTTAAAATGTTCTCATCAAGAGAGATGCTCTCAAGAGAGGGAGTTAGTCCATCACAAGTAATATATGAAGAATCAGAAATAGATGAACTAGAAGAAGAAGTGTTACACTTTTCGAGGAGGGATTGATGTTCTTCCTCAAGAACCTTGAACTTGCCGTTGAGCCTCATGTGTTCAACCTTGAGCTTGTCATAGCTTTCATCCAAGGTCATGAGCGAAGTGGAAAGGTGCTTGATCTCATCCTCTAGTAACTTGGACTTCTCCTTGAGCTTCATGTGGTCTTCCTCAAGCTTGTCATAGTCCTCATCAAGAGCCTTGTGAGAGATGGATAAGTCCCTAAGTTCACCCTCAAGTTGACGAACTCGGAACGCGGCCACTTCATGTTCCTTCTCCAACCGAGCAATGGTCTTGTCCCTCTTCTTGATCATCTTGCCGGTTAGGAGAATGCTATCCAAGAGTTCCTCATATGTGGGCTTATCCTCCTCACCAAACTCTTCATCGGACTCGCTCTTCTCATCCTCACTACTATCATCATCTTTGGCCATCAAGCAAGTCGGTGGTGGAGGTAGAGTCTCGGAGATGTTGGTGAGAGCTATGCCGGCCATCTTCTTTCCCTTGGAGGATGAGTCATCACTTTCTTCTTCTTCACTATCATCATCCGTGACCCACTCTCCAACAAAGAGTCCCTTGCGAGATGATCTTCTCTTGTCTTTGCCTCTAGAGCTTTCCTTCTTGACAAACCTCTTCCTTGTCTTGTACTTGCTTCTAGGGTCTTCTTCTTCATCATCGCTTGACTCTTGAGTCTTCTTCTTGCTCTTCTTGATTGGCTTCGGGCATTCCTTGGCAAAGTGACCCTTCTCCCCACAATTGTAGCACTCGGCATCTTTCTTGTTGATGAACCTTCTCTTGAAGAAGTTGCTTCTCTTCATGAGGAGTGCTAGATCATTGGGATGAAGTTGCAACAAGTCTTCAACGTCTTCTTCAAGCTCTTCATCACTTGAATCTTGAGTCACCACCTTCTTCATCTTCTTACTTGACCCCTCGGATGCAAAAGCAAGATTCTTGGAGGGCTTCTCATCAAGCTTCTTGTCGAGGTTGTAGCTCTCGAAGGCGGTGATCTTCCCAAGTAGCTTGTGGGTGGTGAGGTCTCGCATGTCGGTGTTGAAGAGGCATGTGATGAGTGCTCCATATTTCTCCCTTGGGAGAATCCTCATGATCTTCCGCACAAGGTCACCATCATCAATCTTGTCCTTCACACCGAGAGAGTTGATATCCTCTACAAGCACAAGCGAGAGTAAGTATCATTGATTAGCTCATTTGAAGACATGGCAAAGTCATCATATTTGTTCTTTAGCACATAGTATCTTTCCTCTTTCACGTCCATGGAACCCTCATGAATTTGTTGAATTTGTGTCCATACTTCATGAGCGGTACCCGCGGACTTGACTCGAGCAAAGACCTCTTTAGTGATAGCTTCAAACAAGGCATTTTTAGCTTTAGCATTTGCCTTTGCGAGATTCACATCAAGAGTACCAATGGGAGTCCTTAGAGAGACACCGGAACTTACCACGTCCCATGCGAGAGGATCGAGAGCCTCGAGGTAAGCTTGCATGCGAGCTTTCCAATAGGCATAGTCGGTCCCATCGAATGGGGGCGGTCCCTTTTCACTTCCTCTCGGCATCCTTACTCAAGGCGGTTAAGCCCTATTTGAGCAACGAGGCTCTGATACCACTTGAAAGGATCAAGGGCACCGAGGGGGGGGTGAATCGGTGTGTCCACAATTTCTCCCAAACGTACTTTAGGCGTGAAGCTAGCAAGACTAGATATGGTGATAACAAAAGCAAGCGATGCGCGCACACAATCTAGTCTATGCAACAAGCAAACACCCTAGCAAGCAATTCTACCAAGTAGTAAAGAGACAACCTATCATGCAATTCTACTAGCACACAAGGTAAATGCGGAAACGTAAATGCTAGTAAGTAAAGGAGATAAGGATAGGAATGCTCATGATTTTTCCCGTGGCCTCGGAAGGATGGCGCCTTCCCCTACTCCACGTTGGGTCACTCCCGCCGGAGTCTCGACCCTGTCCCTCCGCTTGAAGGCGATCCCTCCTAGAGCACACTTCACCCTCCGAGTGAAGTCGCGGGCACGTCCCGCCGGGCTCGATCCTGGGTACTCTTCCGGAGGTAAGGCTCCGCACTTGATGCGTGCCAAAGGACGCTCCACTAGTGATGCTTCTTTCGCACAGGAAGCTCCAAGACCGTGTACAAACTTGTGTTAGCTTCCACAATCTCCTTGGACAGCTCAACACCGACACCTAACCGGTCTAGGCCTTGCCATAGACCAAGAGTAACAAACCGAAGTGACTCTCTCAAGCTCACACTAGCCTAGAGATCAAGTGGATGCAATTGCTACTCTCTCAAGCACTAGGATCACTCCAAATCCTTCACAAGTGCTTCTCTCCCTTGCTCTTGGCTTCCTCTGAGTTTCCTCTGCACTCCAACAATGGCCAAGAGACCCCTCAAGGGGCGGGCAACCAACTATATATAGGCTACCAACCCAAACTAGCCGTTGCCCAAAGTGCCCTGCGAAACTAGAGACCGTACAATAGGACCGTACTGTCCGGTCTCTTCCAGACCGTACTGTCCGGTCTCTATTTCCAGGCGCATCTCCATCTTCTTCTTCATCTCCAATGAAGACCGTACTGTCCGGTCCCTAGGACCGTACCATCCGGTCGATTGTCCGGTCTTCATTTCTTCCACTTCCAGAAACTTCAACTTCTCTGTCTGGAAATCCTCTGATGACCGTACTGTTCGGTCCTCATGACCGTACCATACGGTCCATTGTCCGGTCTTCATTTTCTCAGCATCCCGAGACTTCACTTCTCTGTCTGGATCTTCAATGAAGACCGTACCATACGGTCCCTAGGAACGTACTGTCCGGTCTCTACCGGATAAGCTGAAAACTTGATCCACGCTTGATCCTTGCTTCCAACTTCTTCATTCTTGGTTCCTCTTCTTCTCTTCAGCCACCCTAGCCCTCGAGAGACTCACTATGCATCCATATGATCTCTAACCTAGTATGCGCTAAGAGAACCAATTCGATCCCTCTTGATAGTCCGGTTTTTCCTATGGACTCAAGCTAACATCTACCAAGCCAACACTTGCTTGGTCTATCATGTCCTTAGCCTTGATCCATCTTCAACCTTGACTCCATCAAGCTCTCGATCCGAATCATCGAGGCAACCAATCACCAAGTCGTCGATAGATAGAGTATGTGAGACGACGCTTCATTGACATGACCATTTGAATATCCTACAAGGAAATGTTAGTCACATCAATATGGTCACTCAATCACCAAAACATTCATACCTTTGGGGTTTCCGAACTCCAATGGTCATGAAGCTTACACGAGGGCGAGCCCGAGATTGAGGTTGCTGGGGTCCAGGTCCCTATTCTTGGTTATAGAGGGGCAAGAAAAGCGGATGAAAGTGTGGAGTCTTGTTTACCACATCCTTTGACCTGCGCACGACAAAAAAAAAATCAAAGGTGAAGTTATCAACGCGAATTGATAGACTGAGAATCAGGCACCAAGAACATAGCATCTCAAAAACTAAGCCTTCGCGATTGAAAACGAGCGATTGAAACCTTGCACTGCTCAAATCAGGCAGGGGTGATGTTCTCAAGGGCAAATCCCCAACACTATGGATGATCCTTTTCTATTAGTTTTGCCTCACTGGCATGTTAAAATAACTTGTTTGCCCTTGGCTTCATCAGCATGCCTTCCGCCTCCTCGTGCGCGCGACAGCGTGCCACGGACCTCGCCAAATGTGCGCCTATTGCATTTTTTTTCCTTTGTGAATGCCTACTGATATTGCCCATACATGAATATCCACAGGGGTAGTCTAGGCATTTAGAAGTTTCAGTTAACACGGAAGCTAACAAAAGCAACCGCCATGGTATGAAAGGGATTGAAATTAAAAGATATGAATTTTACGGATGACTGATCAGAGATTATAAGTTTAAGCAATGACATATAATGGATTTTGCCAAATAACAGACAAAGTGTAGAAATATTCTTCCCCCACGTCGCACCTACTCTGAATATGTACTCTACGATATGTTTTGCCACCAGATGTTACCTCTATGATTCGTATCTCTAATCTTTTGATGATGACAAAGTGCCTTGAGATTTAAATTGAATTAGTGATCGCTGCAAATTGTGCATCAGCGAGAATGAGAACACTACTGCACTTGATCATCCTCAAAGATCGTCCTCGAAAGATATTATAGAGATACAAATCATAGAGACATTGGAAAAAATATGTTATACTAGCTCTTCTGAGTAGATACGACGTGAGGGAAGAAGACTGCTGCATCTTTTTGTTATTCCCATGATATCCACCAGCGGTCAATGAAGGAAATAAGTATTTGTTAGAGGATTAAACACACAATTAGTACAGACACATGATATGGTCCCTCCGTTCTTAAATAAATGATGTTTGACTAAAATTTGATCAAACTTCTAAAACTTTGGCCATTTATTAAAATTTTGTTTATTAAGTCACGCATGTAGATTCGTTTTTAAAAGTATATTCGTAATAACTTATTGTTAATTATTTTCTCAAATACTTAAAAGATCAAGCTGCGTACATATCATTGTATTATAGAGAGGGGAAAAAACGGTCTGTACAGCTAAAGCACTCCATTCCAGACCGAGCTGTAGGAGGACGCAGACATACAAACGAAAACTAAGATCAATAAATGCTCGAGGGAAGAACCTGACCAAACCACACCGGCACAAACTAACTCGCCGCTACCTCATGACCCAAAGCTCCTAGATATCGTCCCCCACGAGGCACCAAAGGTGTCGTTCATCCTCAAAGGAGAGTTGATGTTTGCAGTTCAAAAAAAAAAAGAATATTGATGTTTGGTTTGGCCCCCTCAAACACATATTGTTAGTAGGTTAAAATTTTAGTTAATAGGAAATGACGGTCAAAGTTGCAAATTCAAAGACCGAATAAAGTCGAAGAAAGAATTGGTCGTAAATTAAATGCAAACACTCGTATTAAGTCTGGGACTCGAATTCGGGCGGATTCCACCACAAACAACCTAACAAGCTGAGCATTGTCATAAAATAAAAAAGTTTTCTAATATACACAATATAGTGACCACCAGAGTTCAGTTATTCGCGGTGCTTTTCGGCAAATACAATACCAAACATTTTAAATGTTATCTGGCAAAGAAACTCGTTGACAATTGCATGCACGCAGCGCTATGTAAAGGGCTTTAGGGCTCTTTAACTGATCATCCAACATCCATCCGACAGCCTTAATTAGCTCACAACAGATACACAACTAGAATTATAATTAGCCCTAGCGTATTAGCAATGGAGTACACCAAAACCCTTGTAGCATTGTTCATCAACGCCCTGCTGGTGGCTCCTATCGTCATGGCCACCGACCCTGACCCTCTCCAGGACTTCTGCGTTGCCGACCTCAACGGTGTGCCATCGGTGAACGGCTACCCGTGCCAGCTGTCCTCATCGGCCGGCGACGAGTTCCTGTTCTCGTCCAGGGCGGCCAATGGAGCCGACCCGACGCTGAACCCGAACGGCTCCAACGTGACGCAGTTGGACGTGAACCAGTGGCTCGGCGTGTCCATGAACCGCGTCGACTTCGCGCCCGGCGGCACCAACCCGCCGCACGTCCACCCGCGCGCCACCGAGGTTGGGCTCGTCACCCGCGGCGAGCTCCTCGTCGGCATCATCGGCAGCCTCGACTCCGGCAACCGGTACTACTCCAGGGTGCTCCGCGCCGGCGAGACGTTCGTCATCCCGCGCGGGCTCATGCACTTCCAGTTCAACGTCGGCGAGGAGGAGGCCACCATGGTCGTGTCTTTCAACAGCCAGAACCCCGGCATCATCTTCGCGCCGCTCACCATGTTCGGCTCGTCGCCGCCGATCCCGACGCCGGTGCTGGCCAAGGCACTCCGGGTGGACGCCGAGGTCGTTGACCTCATCAAGTCCAAGTTCGCAGGTGGGTACTAAAATGGTGACGAACAGCTATAATGTGATATTGTGCATGCTAAATAATATGTCAGTTTCAGAACTCGTATAGTTATGCTATGATTAAGGAGATTTCGTTTTAAGATGGAATAAGTGAAAATGGCCTCGAGGTTCTGCTCCTCAGATCGGGTCACTAGAAATGGTCCCTGTATGAAAGTTTAATTTCTCATTTTCTAAATGTAATATCAAATAAATGTATGCAGCTTTTGCATGATTCACTGCAATGATATAAAATGTAATTGTCCTTTCTTACATGCTGTTCCAAATTCAGAATAAAAAGGCACCGGCTGCCCAACTAGTAGCTTGAATTCGGAAACCATATATAGTCGTTGATCTCATGTGTGAGAACTAGCAAATCTCTTCACATTAAGGTCCTGTTTGGATCCTCTACCGGCTAAAATTAGCCAACTAAAACATTAGCCAGCTATTTTTTTAGCCAACTAATTTTAGAAGGTGCTTGTTTGAATCCTTAGCTAATGTTTCTGGTTTTAGACTTTCCTTGCCTTTTTAATGTGTTTCCTTGTCTTTTTAGTCGATTTTAGTAACTTTGAGGTGGCTAGGGGGTGGGCTAAAAGTTTAGGAGATTTTAGGAGGTTATGTTTGGATCTCAACTGACTAAATTAGCCAGCTAAAAGTTTAGGAGGTGGATCCAAACAGGGCCTAAACCTAGTTCTACTTAACCATTATGGAATTTTTAGCAAATTAAGAATTGGCGTGATAATCTTATCTTTGTGTTAGCAAAAAATATCATACTATTTAAATATATTCAACACCAGAAATTGATATGGCAGTCGAATATTCTTTTTTCGATTATATGACAGTCGGATCTTGAAATTGATGCTCAAAATAAAATTCATAAAACTAACAATTACTACTCCATATATAGGAACCAAAATTCATTAATGATAGATACATCATGGAACAGTAACTTTGAACGCCCTAAAAAAAATAACTTAGAACGAAAAAAAGGAGTATTCTCAATTCGAGCCCCATGGAAATAATCATATTCATATCTGGGGCCCAGCGCCAGCAGTCTCTTTGCCCTCTAGCACCATAGCCTTCGGCGAGCCGGCGCGCACAAACTCCAGGAACTCGTCAAGGTTCCGATCGGAGCTGCCACCGGTCGCCACCGCCGCGCGAGCCTTGTCCTTCCACTTCCTCGCCGCCTCACGCAGGGCATCCGCTTCCTCTCCCTCGTCCATGACCGCGCGCACGCAGCGTTCAACCTCGCCACGCAGGAACATCCCCGTGTCCGCGTCGCGGCGCGCGCGCACGCCGGCGGCCCATGCGCGCTCGACGTTGAGCGAGTTCATGGGCTGGTCCGTCCACAGGCCCAGCGCCACCATGGGCACGCCGAAGCTGAGCGCCTCCAGCGTCGAGTTCCAGCCGCAGTGCGTGACGAAGCAGCCCACGGCCGGGTGGGCCAGCACCTCCAGCTGCGGGCTCCAGCGCACGATCAGCGCCGCGCCCGACGCCGTCGCCTCGTCCAGTATGTTGCAAGGGAGCTGCGCCTCCTCCGTGGCCCTGACCACCCACAGAAAGGGCTTGCCGGCGGCGAGGAGGCCGTAGGCCAGCTCCTCCGTCTGAGCGGCGCCGAGGGACGCGAAGCTGCCGAAGGAGATGTAGGCTACGGAGCCTGGGGTCTTGGTGTCCAGCCATTTGATGCAGGCGTCGTCCGGGTTTAGAAGGTTGGCACCGTATGTGATGTGGCCGGTGTCAGCGGCCGGCAGCGGCACACAGGGCCCGAGGCATCGAGCCTTCATGTGGTTCATCAGTCCAGCCAAAACCTAAACACAACAATCAAATTAATAGTTTGTATTTGCTCTGATGAAGTTCGCCTGGTAGCACATAATCATAGAGGCAAATATATCTTGCTCCAAGTGTAAAGCATTTTTATCCAAAAGAAAAAGATTTCTAAGGCCTTTTTTGAAGAACGCGTGAACATGGATCGACCATCTTGATCGCGGTCTTGTAGTTGTAGGTCAGTAGGTGGGCCCAATATCCAGTTGGACCCGGCTATGAGACATATTACAAAGTTTCAAAGATGACAAAATTAGACAAAACTTTTCTCCAATAAAATAAAATAAAATCTGAACTCACCTCGCTCTCCAGCTCCTCAAACGAGTTGAATAGCACCAGGTCATCCTTGCCCGCATGGGCGAACTGGTTGAGCGCCAGCTCCATGAGCATTGGGTACGGCCCGTCGTCCAACACGAGCGACGGGAACTCCGACCTCTCCATCTCCGGCAGGCCCTCGAGCGCCTCACTCTTGGCGACACCACGGCCGTCTCGGTCCGCCGCCGCCTGTGGTACGGAGAGCCTCCCCTGGCTGACGTAGTGGTACACGGCGCTCACCGCGCAGGACTGCGTCGAGAACGCCACGGCCGGAACGCGCATCCGCCGCGCCAGCGGCGGCACGCACTGCTCGAACGAGTCGTAGACGATGCATGTGAACGGCGCCGGCGACGAGGCGCGCGCCTCCACCAGCGCCGCCAGCGACGCCGACGCGGCGGCCCTCTGCTTCTCGAGGTACTCCCCGACGCTGGCGGCCGAAGCGAAGCCGCCCTCGTCGTGCCCGTCGGAGATGGTCGCCACCGTCGCCGGCCGCGCGTCGACGCCCGTCGTCCGCGCGACGAAGCGGGTGGTGACGAACGTGGTGAGCACGCCCCTGGACGCCAGCGCCTTGGCGAAATGCAGCATGGGGTTCATGTGGCCCTGGCCGGGGAAGGGCACCACGAGGACATGCGCCATGGTGGCTTCTTGGGACAAGGAGAAATGCAACTCGACGAATTGTGGAGCAATATTGCAATGTTACCAGGGGCGATCACCTCATATTAGCATGTGACAGCAAGCTTACGGAATGACCTTTCCCACGCTTACAAAAGTGGAATCTGTTAATTTTCCGTGCTAACAGTTGGCAAGCAGTAACTCATGTCCGTGAATAAAAATGAACCACGGTGTGAACAAAACTCATCTCCAAGCAATGCATGATGAGCTGTGTCAAATTTGAATGTGGCCTGAATGTGTACTTCAATTGGAACACGTTGTAATTTCGTATCTGTGAACTGCCACTCTACTTCCAGAATTGTCTGTGCTTGATTTGGATTTTGGAAACTGAATGCGTGCATGTGAAGGCATATATCTTGAGATTTCGAATTTGATGAGGCAATTTTAGCATATTTTTATTCGTATGTCTGTGCAACGAAAATTTGGAATTCAGCCAACGAGGCACAACGAGTATGCTGAAGCCATGGCGTGCATAGCAGCTCCGAAAGCAGAGGCACACCGAGTATGTCTAGTACACATGTAGTACTTTTGATCAAGCTCCAGGCTATTTTTTTGGGGGGTGAATTGCAAAACCGGACTTGTTTTCAAGTCCAATTCTGAAAACGGACCTCTTTCTGAGAGTTTGCAAAATCGGACCTCTTTTTTGAATGCGAAGTGTCCTTTGCCCCTCTTTCTAACATCTGTTAGTTGATGTCCCTTTTCTGAAATAAGAAAAAGAAAAAAAAAGCCTTAGGAAAAGAGCGAAAGACCGAAATGCCCTCCCTCATTCTAATGAATAGGCACGAACGGACCTGTGGCTCACGAACTGATACGAACACCCCACCTCACCATGCTGGTCGAAGGGCTGCGGAGCCGGGCAGACGGCACACAGGAGGGGGGCGGCGCGCGGCCTGCGTAGGCTGCGTGGTCCGCGAGACCTGGGCGCGGGCTGCGTGACCAGCGGAGCCTGTGCGCGGCTCGATCCGGCCGCCAGGCCCCGCCACGGTGTTATGCCTTCGTGTTGGTTTGATTCACGTGCTTCTTGCCGAGTTCTTTTACGATTAGTGCTGTGTGGCTGATGCTGAATTGGTGATAGGAGCCGGCTGACGCAATATGTAATTTCCGGTACATGATTGAAGTTCAATGGAAAAGAAGGAAGAGATGGCGACGGATCCTAGTTCTGCAGCACAATGCTCAAATACCGATTATACCTAACGCTGTCAAATTAGCATGCTGTTGCTCAATTTCTATTGAAAATTTATCAAACTTTCTTCAAATTCTGTTGCAATATATATAAATTTCATTTCGACATGTATATGATAGGTTCACATCAAAATAAGGGCAAATTTGCAAGTCAAAAAATAAAACATAGGCAATTTTGCAAAGGGTATTATTGTCTTTCGCCGGTGGATTTAACACCGTTAAAACTTCTGACAGAATAGGGGCAACTCATTGCTTTAAATTCAAAAAACAGGTCCAATTTTGCAAAGTCTCAAAGAGAGGTCTGTTTTTAGAATTGGAATAAAAAACAGGTCTGGTTTTGCAAATGCCCTTTTTTTTTTAACAATCCCGGCTTGGCAAGGTCCAGGCTATGTGGTCTTCAGAGCGGCAAGAGATCAAATAATATTTAAGTTCTATGCTGTATATTTTGCTTGATTCCTTAACGCTCGCTCTGAAAAAACGGTCCACTGACAAGCTTGAAGAGAAATTGATTGAAACAGAAACATGCATCTTCTTTTCTTCTAATCTTATGACGAGGCAGGGCTCCTACCATTTATCGTAACAAAGTTAAAATTAAATGCATTCACGATCAGAAATTTTACATCCAGATATATCCAAGAATCAACATCCACAATAGTACATAATAGAGCCATAACCTCGAATATAACAAGGGAGAGAATTTCTCTACAAGTCTGAATTTTATTGCGTCCAGGTGGCCACAACAGAAACCAAACCAAAGCACCGGATATCTTAGGCACTGAGCTTCTCCATTCGCGTTGCATCCTCACATCTCGGAACCTGCAGGCTCGCTGCCCTCAAGAACCAACGCCTTCCACTTCTCCGCTGCCCCGGCGCGCACGAACGCCACGAACTCGTCCATGCTCCAGTCGGAGCTGCCGCCGGGAGCCACCGCCGCGCGTGCCTTTTCCCTCCACTTCCCCGCGGCCTCGCGCACGGCGCGCGCGCCCTCGCCGCCGCCGTCCATGACCGCACGCACGCAGCGCTCGACCTCGCCGTGCAGGAACATCCCCGCGGCCGCGTCGCGGCGCGCGCGCACGCCGGCGGCCCATGCGCGCTCGACGTAGAGCGCGTTCATGGGCTGGTCCGTCCACAGCGCCAGCGTCACCATCGGCACGCCGAAGCTGAGCGCCTCGAGCGTGGAGTTCCAGCCGCAGTGCGTGACGAAGCAGCCCACGGCCGGGTGCGCGAGCACCTCCAGCTGCGGGCTCCAACTCACGATCAGCGCGGCGCCCGACGCCGTGGCCTCGTCCAGGAGGCCGCGCGGGAGGTTCGTCGCCTCGGTGGGCCTGATCACCCACAGGAAGGGCTTGCCGGCGGCGAGGAGGCCATAGGCTAGCTCCTCCGTCTGGGCAGCGCCGAGGGACGCGAAGCTGCCGAAGGAGACGTAGGCCACGGAGCCTGGGGTCTTGGTGTCGAGCCACTTGATGCAGGCGTCGTCCGGGTTTAGAAGGTTGGCACCATAGGTGATGTGGCCGGTGTCAGCGGCCGGCAGCGGCACACAGGGCCCGATGCATCGAGCTTTCATGTGGTTCATCAGTCCAGCCAAAACCTAAGCACAACAATCAAGTGAATAGTGATACATACATGGGAACGTATCAGGTTGCATTTACAAATCCAGCAAAAGCGCATTTACAAATCACCCCTCCCACCTCGTCTGAGCGCCCCATTGAATCAACATCGTGTTGCTGAGATTAAAGTTTCCATAATTTGCACGGATAGGTTGGTTTCCACCAGATATGTTCTCTACATACATAACAGTATATGCTCTGAATCTGATAGGAAAGTTATCTGGTAGTGTAAAAACCTATTTGTCGATTCCAAAAAAAAAATATTGTTCCTTCAATACAAGTTGTACGACCCAATTTTTATCAGCGTAAAGGTATTTTATCAACATGACTTTTTGGGATGAATGACGGCCATGGAAAACTATCAGTAGGTCAGTCAGCCCAATATCCAGTGTGACCTGGTTATGAAAAAAAAAAAAACTCGACCTGCGGGGGTATGACAGCCCCCGGGCATTTTTTAAGGAGAACGATCGTCTCACACAGATCGAGAAAGAACCCTCCTCCGCGCCATACACAGGGACCCAGCAGGCCGGTGAGAATCAGCGCGAGTACTTAACCTGTGCTTTAGAACTACGGAGAAGCGAGGGGATTTTTTTCACTGTGGTGAACAGTACCATCGCTGGCACTGTTCACCACAGCGGTGCCGCGGCTCGAACCCGGGCTGACGGGAGCAAATACGGCTCTAGCCACTCGGGTCAACGAGCGTTGGCTGACCTGGTTATGAGACCACGACAGATACTACAAAGTTACAACGATGAGGAAAGTAAACAAATTTTTCAAAACATAATCTGAACTCACCTCGCTCTCCAGCTCCTCAAACGAGTTGAACAGCACCAGGTCATCCTTGCCCACATCTGCGAGCTGGTTGAGTACCGGCTCCGCGAGCATCGGGTACGGCCCGTCGTCGAACACGAACGTCGGGAACTCCGACCTCTCCATCTCCGGCAGGCCCTCGAGCGCCTCGCTCTTCGGAACGTCGCCGCCGCCGCCTCCGTCCACCGCCGGTGGCACGGCGAGCCTCCCCTGGCTGACTTAGTGGTACACGGCGGTCACCGCGCACGACTGCGTGGAGAACTTCACGGCCGGGACGCCCGCCAGCCACGCCAGCGGCGGCACGCACAGCTCGAACGAGTCGTAGACGATGCACGTGAACGGCGCCGGCGACGAGGCGCGCGCCTCGACGAGCGCCGCCAGCGACGCCGACGAGGCGGCCCTCTGCTTCTCGAGATACTCGCCGAAGCTAGCGGCCGACGCCAACCCTCCCTCGTCGTGCCCGTCGGAGATGGCCGCAACCATCGCCGGCCGCGCATCGACGCCCGTCGTCCGCGCGACGAAGCGGGTGGTGACGAACGTGGTGAGCACGCCCTTGGACGCCAAGGTCTTGGCGAAATGCAGCATGGGGTTCATGTGGCCTTGGCCGGGGAAAGGCACGACGAGGACATGCGCCATGGTGGTTTCTTGGGACAAGGAGACACGCAATTCGTATACGGAGCAATATTGCAAGTTTGCAGTGTGTTGCCAGGGGTGATCACCTCAGATATATAGAATTTTGACAGCAGACTTACGTAATGCCCTCTCCCCAACTCCACGCGCATATTTTCTGTGTCATAAGTTGGCACACAGTAACTGATATCCATAAAAAGCTATGGTACGCGTATGAACAGAACATATCTCCGAGCAATGCATGAGCTGTGTCAAATTTGAAAGTGGCCTGCGTGTAGACTTCAATTGGAACACGTTGTAAATTTTGAATCTGTGAACTGTCATTATGCTTGCTGAATTGATCGTGCTTAACTGGAAAACTTGTGAAATGCATGTGAACACATATATCGTGGGATTTCGAATTTGAAGGGACAATTCTAACAGTTTGGGTTCGTACGTAGAGGTCAAGTACATGTGCTACGAAAATTTTGGATCCTGCCAATTGACGTAAAACGATGCATTAACCCTTTACCTTTAAAAGTAAAGCTTTTTGGGAGTACGATGCTGCCAATATTGTGCAGAAGCCATGGCGTGCATACGCAGCTCTGAAATTTAAGGTTTAAATGGATTCATGACTAGAAATGCAAGTACGATCCTATCTTGAAATTTCTGTTCAAAAGACAAATTATAAATGCAGGAATCAACATCCACACAACTAGAGCCTCGAGGTAGTAGCAGAACAGTAGCTTCGAATCAAACGGATAGATAATCTCTCTACAGGTCTGAAATATTATTGCGGCCATTTGGCCAGAACATAAACCAAAGCAAAGAGAGCCTTTCCGTTCCCCCTGCATCGCATCATCACATCTCGGACCCAGCAGGCTCGGTGCCCTCCAGAACCAGCGCCTTCCACTTCTCCGCAGCACCGGCGCGCACGAACGCCACGAACTCGTCCATGCTCCGGTCGGAGCTGCCGCCGAGCGCCACCGCCGCGCGCGCCTTGTCCCTCCACTTCCCCGCCGCCTCGCGCACGGCGCGCGCGCCCTCGCCGTCCATGACCGCGAGCACGCAGCGCTCGACCTCGCCGCGGAGAAACATCCCCGCGGCCGCATCGCGGCGCGCGCGCACGCCGGCGGCCCAGGCGCGCTCGACGTTGAGCGCGTTCATGGGCTGGTCCGTCCACAGCGGCATCGCCACCACGGGCACGCCGAAGCTGAGCGCCTCCAGCGTCGAGTTCCAGCCGCAGTGCGTGACGAAGCAGCCCACGGCCGGGTGCGCGAGCACCTCCAGCTGTGGGCTCCAGCGCACGATCAGCGCCGCGCCCGACGCCGTCGCCTCGTCCAGTATGTCGCGCGGGAGCTGCGCCTC
This sequence comes from Eragrostis nindensis, assembly GCA_012490785.1. NCBI lineage: Eukaryota > Viridiplantae > Streptophyta > Magnoliopsida > Poales > Poaceae > Eragrostis > Eragrostis nindensis. The sequence goes on from JAAXCT010001760.1 coordinate 17,145, forward strand.
CTCGCTGGCCCTGACCACCCACAGGAAGGGCTTGCCGGCGGCGACGAGGCCGCGGGCGAGCTCCTCGGTTTGGGCGGCGCCGAGGGACGCCAAGCTGCCGAAGGAGACGTAGGCCACGGTACCCGGGGCCTTGGTGTCCAGCCACTTGATGCAGGCGTCCTCCGGGTTCAGCAGGTTGGCGCCGTAGGTTATGCGGCCGGCGATGTCGTCGGTGTCAGCTGCGGGCAGGGGCACGCACGGCCCGATGGCTCGGGCTTTCATGTGGTTTGTAAGCCCAGCCAAGGCCTATATAGGCAGCACATCAATCAAATGATTAGTCAAGTTAGTTTCATAGAAAAATGAGTAATCACTTTAAGAAACTTGCTCTTATCATTTCAACCTATATGCTCATAAATGAAATTCATCTAGTAATTCAGAAAAAAAAGGAACATCATCTAATGCCGCTCAAAATCGTTACCATACAAAGGGAATCTAGCTATGAACCAAACAACGTGGACGAAACAAAACAGACATGACACACGTCAAACTTTGGTAAGGTTTGACTATGAACCAAACATTCTTTTTTGTCGGTCTAGTCTAACCGACAAATGCTAAGCTTAAAATATAGCGCGAAACTTCAAAAACAACATCTACAAAAATTCATATGAAATTCCCGCGTTACAAATATAAACCTATGGCATCGAACAAACATCAAACTCAACACAAAGATCACAAATCTTACCTCACTCTCCAGCTCCTCAAACGAGTTGAACAGCACCCAGTCATCCTTCCCCTCACAAGCGAACTGTTTGAGCGCGAGCTCGGCGAGTACCGGGTACGGCCCATCGCCGAACACGAACGACGGGAATTCCGCCCTCTCCATCTCCGGCAGGCCCTCGAGCGCCTCGCTCTTCGGAACGCCGCCGTCGCCGTCCGCCGCCTGCGGCGCGGCGAGCCTCCCCAGGCTGAAGTAGTGGTACACGGCGCTCACGGCGCACGACTGTGTGGAGAACGGCACGGCCGGCAGGCCCATCCGCCGCGCCACGGGGATCACCCACTGCTCGTACGAGTCGTACACGATGCAGGTGAAGGGCGCCTCCCCCGACGACGACGCCGCGATGAGCTCGGCCAGCGACGCCGACCCGGCGGCCGTCTGCTTCTCGAGGTACTCGCCGACGCTGGCGGCCGACGCGAAGCCGCCCTCGTCGTGCCCATCGGAGATGGCCGCCACCGTCGCCGGCTTCGCGTCCACGGGGGCCGTCCGCGCGATGAAGCGGGTGGTGACGAGCGTGGTGGCCACGCCCTTGGACGCCAGCGCCTTGGCGAACTGAACCATGGGGTTCATGTGCCCCTGGCCGGGGAACGGCACGACGAGGACGTGCGCCATGGCCGGAAACTTGCAACAAGGAGAGACTGGTAGAATTCTGGAGGAATGCTGCAACGTTAGATGACCATGCCACTTGATGTAACATGTGACGGCAAGCTTGCTGGATGAGTTTTCCCACTCACAGACAATAGTTTCAGTTTCTGCACGCAAGCGAAGCAGTAACTCCTGTCCCAGAGATCCATGCTGTGTGCATGAACAAAGCTCGCCTACAAGTGATGCATGCAAGGTCTGTGCTAAATTCGAACTTGGTCTCTGCACGTTGATTCACAGCTGGAACACGAAGTAATTTTTATTTTGTCTATATCTATGCGCTGTAATCCTGCTTCAAGAATTGACGGTGCTTGACTCGTAAGGAATTCGAAGGTATGTCAGTATGTGTAAGGCATGCACATGTACCTCGTGGTAGTTTGGTGTGAAGGGCAAAATGTTACTCCCTCCGTCCTGATTTAATTGACATTTTAGCAAGTTTGGGTTCATCTGTATATACGCTAGCCTAGTGCGAAGGGCAAAATGTTAAGAATTGACGGTGCTTGACTCGTAAAAAAATTAAAAAAAAAACACACTCTAGACTAGTAAGGCATGCACATTTTTTTGCTATCAAAGTGACGATCAACTGGATGCATGAATCGTTTACCGTAAAGCATTTGAGAGTACATAAACTCCCTGCCAAAATGCTGGTTGTTCTTTTCTAGATGAAGGAAAATCAATTTCAACAAGCAAATAAAAGCATCATGAAATCTTCATCTTTTGATGGATAGCCGTCTATTGTCACAAGTTTTCACTATACGTATACTCTGTCTTTTGTGAAGCATTTTTCTTTAATCTCAAAGCTTTTGTTAGGAAATAAAAATGAATTTATGTATGTGATGAAAATGATTTCACAAAAAATAGAATAAGGATATCGGAGGTTGGTTGAATCCTTTTTTATCTATGTCCCAATATAAATGCTTGAAAACACCCTTGTCAATTCTTCTCCCCAATTTGTTCCTTTCTTCCCATCAATTCCAACTGGGCCAAGATATTTCTCCAAATTCGCCAAGAGGCCCCAAACCTCTCTTTACCCTTCTTCGGCCTTTTCCCACCCCAAATGGGCCCGAGCCCAGTTGAAAACAGACATTTTGTTGTGAATTCGGAAACAGTGGTGCTGGATGATCAATTGATCATTGTATGAGTTCTTGCGTGTTGTACTAGGCTAGGATTCATAGTCGTATCCCGGTCCTGTATAAACCGGTTGAGATACGTTAGCCATTGTTGAACCATAAATAAATTGCACACATTTCCCCATCAGTTTAGGCTTTTGGGTGAGTTGGTTGGTGCATGCAACTTAACATAGTATCAGAGCCAGAGGTCTTGAGTTCAAGTCCTGGTGACTGCATATTCCGCTGCGCTGCTCCTATTTCCACGTCTGAGGCCTGAGGAGCCTCGACGTGAGGGGGAGTGTTGAACCATAAATGAATTGCCCACCTTTCCCCATCAGCTTAGGCTTTTGGGTGAGTTTTGGTTGATGCATGCAACTTAACAGCCATCCATAATCAGTAAACTATGAGTTGGTGCAATAATCTGCAGAGTAACCATAGAGGAAAGGTCGAATCTGCAGCCATGGCGGCTAGGAGCGATGACAGAATCAACGCCGGCCGATCCGGCCTCGTTACGCCAAAATACGGAGTTGAATTAAATAATTAACATGGAGTTTTATAAGACGGTAGTAAGGCCAGAAAATGTTCGAGTAATTCGTGCCTCATAGTAAATTTGTTTTGGCTACGGAATGATTCTGAGTCTCATTGTAGAAAAATAAGGATTGGAGCCCAATTTTGGTCTGGTACAAACAAAGTTCAGGTAGAGAATAAGTTGTACCAGAAACCATCTTTAAGAGTTCTACAGTTAATTGAGAACTGACAGATTAAGAAACATCGTTTGTAGGTTTTTCATATGCAATAGCCTACTTAAATGCAGTACGTTTCACTTTGAGTTTTTTTTTCTTCTGAAATGGTTGTACAAAAATTTATTCGACATTGGGCCTTTGAAGCTTTAATGTTCAAAGAGGATTGGTGTGTTGAAATTCTACTGCCCTTGTGGTACAAGCCTGCCTTTACTAAAACCAAACACTATACTTATTTTGTTCTTGTTACCTGATTTTCACAAATGCTTTGCTCAACTTGCAAAAAATGCAATCAGGGAATCAGAAAGGAGGCTGAGTTGTTGCTTGCCCTCACGTGCAGCTCTCGTGGGCGCAAACGTGGAAATAGGAGCGACGCAGCGGAATACGCGGCCACCAGGACTCGAACTCAAGACCTCTAGCTCTGATACCATGTTAAGTTGCATACACCAACCAGTTCATCTAAAAGCCTAAACTGATGAGGAAAGGTGGGCAATTCACTTATGGTTCAATAGAAATTGCTTCTGAGACTCAAGATGATGAAATGGAAGAGGATGTCATATGGTATATGTTGTAAAAAAAATGCAGTAAAATTGCACATAAATGGATACCATTGTTTGATACAGTTGAGTCAAAGCTAATGACCATGACCTATTTTCAGGGTTGATCTTGAGAAGTTAGCTTGGGAATCTAGGCACACGGCTGAGAGGAATGGTGGTGAAACAGAACCACTATCGTCTGTCTTGAAGCTTATTGATGTTTCTAAAATGGAAGTAACCGGCCCTGTACTGTATGTTCTAAAATATTTTGCAGTTTCCATTGTACATATATCAGTAGATACCGGTAATAAATAGCTACAATGACTCGTATGTTTTCTAAGCCTTTTTTGGGTAAGACACATCTTTATATTTTTTCCGGCTTATGTCCAGCATTCTTCCCAAGTTGACTTCCAAGGATCCTAGTGACTTTGGAAAAAACAAGCAGGAGAATAAGTGTGTCATCAACAAAATGAAGGTAGAATTATATATATCACATTTATATTTTGTGAGGTCATGCATTGACATACACTGTGTCTGTTTTTGAAGTTCGCCAAGCATTAGGACACATCAAAGAGCTTAAATCTGAGGAAGGTTAGTGGGTATATATATCTCTATAATAATATCGAGTTATTATACAGCCATAGTTTATTTTTTAAAAGGGGCAAAGCTTGTTTTTCATAATGTTTAATTACTGCAGCGGAGTGGTTCCCATTCTCAAAGAGATAGTGCTGTATGGAAGTGAAGTGTTGAAGGAATGGCTGGGGCAACTTGATCCTGCTGTCTTTCAAGAGGCGCATGTTTTGAACTGACTGTCGTTGTTTCCTTTCCTTCTGTCGTTGTTTCAAGAGACTCACCGAACCTGCTGGCTGTGTGTTCGTAATGATCAATTTCCGCTTTGCTTGGGTACAATTATTTATTACAAAATATTTTGAACAAGTTGGCATTGATCGTGGAACTGTTGTCTTTCCAGATCGAGCACAATGTTGTGTTGTATATTTGTTTTTCCGTGTGCATGTTTGCTCAAGGTTTTCAAGCATATTATATCCTAAATGCTCTTTTATGAAATTCATCCAATAGTTCACAAAAAAAGTTCATCCAGAGTAACCCGCTCAAAATCTTTACCATCAGGGCCGGTCCTGGGGGAGGGACAACGGGGCGGCCGCCCTGGGCCCCCGAACCTGAGGGGCCCCACCTCATGGTATGTATAAGCTGACTCAAGTCTTGATCCCGCAAAAACTCAAGTCTTGATCCGGCAAAAACTCCATGAGACAATGAACGTACGTGCCGTAGCAGGCTGTAGCGTAGTGTTAAAAACAAGACACCTCGTCTCTAGCAGTCAAGAAAGGCTCACATCCGTAATTTTGTTGCTCGCAGCCTGTCTTCCAATCAAAGTAGGTTAAACGCAAATCGACATGTCAACAGCAAAATGAAGTTCGTAGCTTGGCCGTCACAAATCTAGAAAGCATAGTAGTCTGGCCTTAAATACCGCTTTGCTTTGTTATGCCCTAATTAAGTTATTAATGGCATGAATATGAATACATGATCGATTAATTGAGTTTAATCAATTCATCTTCCAATTTTTAACGAGATCATGTCAACTAGAAAGTATTCATCAGGCAATGAAAAAAAAAGGAAAAATAGAAAGAGGAGATGAGTTGATATATATACAAATCACAAAAGCAAGCAACGGACATTCTTTTTGATAATTGGTGACTGCGCATTAAAATTGTTATGATAATAATTTATATGTACGATAAATTTGATATGAATAGAAGTTTCTTTATTGAATGTGTTATCTCTTTTACTAAGAAATACAATTTCGGTTTTTACCCCCACAAAAAAAAATCGGTTTTTAGCTTTTTTTTAGGGGAGAATCAGTGTTTAGTTAAAAGGGGCCCCGGCTTGAGGATTCGCCCTGGGCCACCAAAATCTCAGGACCGGCCCTGTTTACCATACTAACATGTGAGACCACATGACATGCGAGCCTCTCGTGGACGACGTAGTGGTACACGGCGCACGACTGCGTGGAGAACGGCACGGCCGGCAGGCCCATCCGCCGCGCGCCACGGGGAGCACCCACTGCTCGTACGAGTCGTACACGATGCACGTGAACGGCGCCGGCGACGACGAGCGCCACCAGCGACGCCGACGCGGCGGGCGCCGTCTGCTTCTCGACGTACTCGCCGGAGCTGGCGGCCGACGCGAAGCCGCCCTCGTCGTGCCCGTCGGAGATGGCCGCCATGCACCATGGTGGCCACGCCCTTGGACGCCAGCGCCTTGGCGAATTAACTGAACCATGGGGTTCATGTGGCCCTGGCCGGGGAAAGGCACGACGAGGATGTGCGCCATGGCCGGAAACTTGCAACTAGGAGAGATCGATAGAATTCCTAGAGGAATGTTGCAACGTTAGCTGGCCAGATGACCCTGCGACTTTATGACGGCAAGCTTGCTGAATTCGTATGTTTCTCTTCTCCCCCCAGGCACAAGGGACATTTGTTTCTGTCTTTGCGTGCACCACAAAGCAGTAACTCCCGTCCAAGAGGCACATGGTACGTGCATGAACAATGCTCGCCAACAACAACTGCATATATAATGCAAGATCTGTGTGAAATTCGGACCTGGTCTGCATGTTGATCACAGTTGGAACACGATGTGTATACAGTGCTGTGTCATGTCTGTATATGAGGCAAGCTGACTGTAACTCTCTGCTTCAAGTATTGACGGTGCTCGACTTGGAAGGAATTACAGCTCATATACAGACACGACACAACCCTGTATATACATACAGGCATGCACATGCATCTCGTGATTTTTTGGTGCAGAAGCTAAAACGATACTAGCAAGTTTGGGTTCATCTGGATATATACTAGAAACATGTTGAACAGCTGAAGCCAGCCAAGTGAAAAACAACTGGATGTATGTGAACCGTATATATACCTTCATGAGTACAGAATTAAGGGAGTACATTAATTAGTCGCTGCCAAAATGTTGGCTATCTGCATAATTCTCCAACGCTCACCATGAGAACGCTGTGGACCAGGAGGACAGATAAGCTCAAGGGCATATTTCATTCAATCAACCTGTGTGACACTATTCAATTGTGTTATTGGCCGTGGGACACTAAAATGAAAATCATTTGCTGTCAGTGTCTTGCAATAAACGATTTTCATTTTAGTGTCTCACAACCAATTCCACAACTGAAAAGTGCCCCGCAGCAACTTTATCCTATTGTCTTATATTTTTCCAAACTTGGAGTAGGATTTTTTTCCCCCTGAAACGAATCATCATGAACGAAAATCTTATTCATGCACTGATTACTGAACCCATACTCCAAATTGGAACTAACGAGCTTTTGCTCGGTAGAAAACTCGAACAAACAAACTCTCTAATTGGAAGGACCCATGGGCTAAACGCTTTGGAGTTCATTTTGCCCATTTCGGCCTCGTGTGGGACTGATGGGCCGAACCGTGAAAGTCCATCAAGCCCATCAAGATCAGGCCTTTTGCATTACAATGTACTCCCTCCGTCCAACAATATAGTGTCCATCTAGAGTTTTCTATTTGTCTAACAATATAGTGTCTATTTGAGTGGGTCCTACGACGTCACGGAGTACAATGAGTCCTCGTCATTAAAATTCTGTTTTGAAACCTGTGAATGGATTGATGAGTATTGGTGGGAGAAAAAAAAGTTAATACGGCAGCTAGGTAGCCGGCTTAGGTATTGTGTATGGATTAATGAGCATTTAGTGTTAATAGGGGCAACAAGGACTTTTGGCATCTCAGCTAATGTGTCTTAAAATTCCTAGATAGACACTATATTGTTGGACGGAGGGAGTACTTTCGCAAACGTTGTTGTAGAGAAAGTCAGAAAAAATACAATAGAAGTTAAGATGAGTTGTACACGTGTGGCTTTGACAACGTAGACTTTTAAATTTCAGAGAGGCCATACAAGATTCAAAGCCAAAAACAAAAAAAAAATGCAGAGAAAGGATATACGAGAAATTTGGCGATGCGACGAGGCGGCATCTCGCCTAACTCCACAAGATGGAATCATGACGGCTCTTACCAATATCGAGGATGAACAAATCTCAATCGCTAGAAACACGATTATGCAACAGGAGTTGAGAAGGATCTACAAACACCTACCAACTACATTCGTGTATAGTTGGGACCTCCACCGATCACAAACGCTAGCACAGTTAGCTAGAGAAGCATCTTTTACAGGTTGGGGTCAAACTAGGCCCTTCAGAGTAAACACTTGCTAAAACTGTTGGGGATTGAGCTTTCTATGGGTGGTAATTTGCTCTTCGTCGGTGCGATCTGGGAAGAGGAGCCTTTGAGGTTTTAATAATGTGAAGATTCTGCTCGCGGTTACTGTGATAATGTTTATCATTTTTAGTGTTGACTTTTTGTTGTTACAGATGTGTTTTTGAAAACATAAAAGATGCTTCAACTATATTACACGAGGAATGCAACAGTATGTAGAGTGACTTCGATTTAATCTCTATTATTACAATAGAAAAGCAAACTAGGTAGCTCACGAGCTAACTTAATAACATTTAGGGCGCGTTCGTTGCACCCCCTTCTAAAGTTTAGACTTGTCACATCAAAGAGAATCTTATTATTTAAGAATATTTTTATTCATTTAATGACAAAACTATGTCACGACCCTCCCTTTAAATCACGAGACGAATCTAATGAGCCTAATTAATCTATGTTTTGCTACAGTGATGCTACAGTAACTATCTTTTAATCACACCTTAATTACCCTCATTAGATTCGTCTCGCGAATTCGAGCGGAGTCCTGAAATTAGTTTTGTAATTAAACTTTATTTGTAATTACAATATTCGTTACAAAAACCCTCTAAAGTTTAGACCCCACGCAACGAACACACCCTTAATAAAAAGCAATTATGGGATCTACGAGCCCTTTTAATTTTATCCTTAAGCACTTTGTTAATTATGTAATTGGCAGCGATTGGCTCAGATTGCTGCGGGAGGCAACTGTTTTGATTTCCTAAAAAAAAATAACCGTTTGCCTTTTATGGTCACCTCGACCATGCTGAGGAACTTTTTTTTTAAGCATCTGCTGAGGAGGAACTTGTTGAATCGAGTATAGAACCGAGGCCCACAAGACCGGTAGCTTCACTCTGCGCCGCGGCCGCTGCCCATTCCTCCCTCTCCTCGGTCCCACCAATGCGGCCTCTCGCTCTCCTCTTCCTCCTCCTCGCCGCCGGCGCGGGCCCAGCCTCGGCGTCGGCAGAGGATCCCGCGGCCCCTCCCTCCTCCTCCCCTCCGCCGCCGCCGCCGCCGCCGGAGAAGAACGCGAACCTCGCCGAGCTCCTCCCACTCTACGGCCTGCCCCCGGGCATCTTCCCGTCCACCGTCGCCGGCTTCTCGCTCGCCAACAACGGCAGCCTCGTCGTCGACCTGGCCGGCCCCTGCTACGTCCACTTCGAGTACCTCACCTACTTCGAGCCCCGCGTCACGGGGTTGCTCCGCTATGGCTCCATCACCGACATCTCGGGCGTCCAGGTCCGCCGCTTCTTCATCTGGTACAACGTCATCCGCATCAAGGTCGACCTGCCCCCGCCCCCGCGTTACGTCTACATTGACATCGGATGGATCACGCGCAAGCTCCCCGCCGCTGACTTCCAGTCCCTCCACGCCTGCGAGGAGTCCAAGTGGTGCCGCCTCTCATCCGCTCTCGCCGCCGCCGCTCAATGGTTCCAGGTACGATGGAAACATTTGTCTCCTCCCTCGGTGCTTTTGTGACTTGAGCATGCTGCCTGTATTCAACCAGTCCGTTGTCTGGTTTTATCGGGATGTTCTGTTGGTAAATCTAGTCCCGGATTAGCAATTTAGTTATTGATGGTCATCGATCAAATTTAGCTCGGACTGTGTTTTCTCGTGGATTTCGTGAGCTCAATTAGAATGATTCCAGGAATATGTGGTTTAATGTGCTAGTTTCGTACGCAACTGGTCTATTCTTTCTAGAGGGTCTCTGGATGTTGATGGTGGTTGGTTCGACTTCTTATAGAGGATAGGCTTTGCAGGTAGTGTAGCTTCGAAGGAAGAGCAAGTAGAGAATTGCTTGTTGTGGTTAAATTTGACATGGAAATTAAAAGAACGTGGTTATAAAATAATATGCATAATTGCATCGTGGAAAGGTTGTTTAGAGTGGTCATAAATATATCTTTGTTCAGTGATCTAGATGTTGACCAGGTATGAGAAAATACAGCACAAGAAAGGAAATGAGGATGGAAAGACGTCTCCAAGTTTCATAACCACAAACCAATCATCTATCAGTTTAAGTAAATTTTTACTATGCAGGAGCAGTTCCTTTACTGTTTACTGTTGTACAAGTGCCGCTAGTCAACGGATTTAAAGAGTGAATTTATTCCTTGAAACATTACAAGTACTGGGCAAGAGCAAGAGAACCCATTCTTTAAAGGGAAGCTTGATTTTAATATTATAATATGCCACCACAAAATGAGTTTACTTCAGTAACGTGTTTCTGCATTGAAGAATTGGGTATCAGAGCATTACAGAAAGTGAAAACTACACCTACATGTGGTCTTATTATCTTGTGTGACTGGTTGCAGTAATCATTTGTATGGTTGTGAAACTTGTTAGTCCTGTTAATGCTTACTGAAGTTTTTTCTGATATTTGGTGAAATATCTGAACTATCGTCTAAGTGTGCCTCTGTTGTTTAGGCCACTGGTAGTTATTGTGTGCCACTGATTTTTATTTGCACTTGTTTAATCATTTTGATTTGAATATATTAGTGAAATTTAATTTGGCATTTTGTTTGTTTTTGCGTCTTCTGGCAATTAGATGGCTTAGGCATAAAGAAATAACACAACAAAAGGTCAAAGGAATCGAAATTTATTTATTGTTTTTCATTATATTCCTTGGCAATGTATCTCGGGAGGTCAATAGTATCACTGAGTGAACAAAGAATAAAAAACTAAAATAAATTCTCTCAGGATAAATGATTTAACTTGTAGGATGAATTTCTACATGACCTGTGGAAGGGTATGATTCTTCCATTGGATAAGAGACATTTCTCCTGATGTGCTAGAATTTCGACCATTGAATTGGTTTGCTAGAGCTTAATTTTTTTTTTTTTGGACCATGCAGGACTTTGTTGCCCAATTTTAGGGGATGGAGAAGGTTTATGATCTTACAACAGCTTGCATGAGGTAATATATATTTTGTTATTTTTGATTGTGAACTTCACCTTTGATCTGCGTTCATCACATTGTTAGTGATAAGTTATCGATTACAAATAGTTATGGTAATCTACATGATCATGAACAATTGGCTTAGTGAGGAGTTTTGCTTGACTGGAATTTTCCATAGGGCTTGTGTTTGTTTCCATGTTTCAAACTACAACAACCATGTCAAATGTCTTTGCCAGGGTTTGTTTCACTGATTTATTTCATCTCATTATATGCTCAATTCTTGGTGTTTACTGGTAGTCCCCCCATGAAATCCTACTCATTTTCATGCCCGGGTGACTACACTATTAGTTTACTAATTACTAGTGTCGAGATTGTGTTCTGAATCCTGATACTGCACCGCAAAGCAGTGTCAGATCTTGGGGATAGTGATGAATGGAAATACAAGCATAATATTCGCCCCAAACTTGTTCAGCATTGGTCATATTTAGAAGCTTGCCTTGTTGCTGGTGCCAAGTTTTGTCCGCAACTTAAATGATGGTGTCGGGAACAGCTAATGTGGTTGTGAGATGGGATCTGTCGATCTGGCATGTGGCATTGCAAACAAATATTTAGCCTTAAAATAGTGCAAAATAAAGGTCTGGTCCATTCAGCCGTTAGTTCTATCTCCTTATCCATTTCATGATGGATACATGGATCAACAGCTGCCTTGCCGATGGCAACAATGGCTAACGTATCCGATGATTGTTTCTATATCAGCTAATGTCACATAAGCTACACACGGTTTTTCTGATTATGCCTTCAAATGATTCAGTTAGTTCCATTTAACTTTTTACTGAACTTTTTTTTTCTTGCAACTTTCTGTAGGTTCCAGCCTTCGGCGCCCAAGTATTTTAACATGCTGGTAGACTGGCATTTGCTACGATCGCTTCATGCAACTTATTCTGCAGCTGGTCGTGCTGCTGACACATCTGTACATTTACGGGCGTTTGATAGACACGTGATCTTTTCGATTGTATGGTTACTTTTGTCCGCGTTATTGGAGGGCTCTCTGCACTTGAAAACATATAGATGTTTCATGTTACGACTTTGGTAGCAGGAAGCTTTAAGCAGTCCGCACGAACTTCCTCTCTTAAAAAAGAAATCACATTCTTTGTACTACATCATTATTAGCCACGATGAGAAAGCAATCTGCACTTGTAATATCAGCACATGATTTCCTTATATGCAACACGACTCAATCAGATAATCAGAATTCATGATACATGATGCAGTAGTTCACACTGTACGAAGTACTAACAATTCAAACCTGTTACCTTGCGCGATACCCGAACCTTTTACATCAGTGATGTTACATGTTCAACACAGATATCAGGTTTTTATACCCGAACCTTTACATAATTTCAGTGATGTTACATGTTCATCACAGACAGCAGATTACGGTTCCTTACATTAGTCCCAGGTCCCTTTAGAGATATGAGATTACATTGTCCATACATACCTAACTGGACGGTGTAACCAGTTTGGAAGTACGCACAAATTATGGAATCTACATAGAGTTAGGTGGGCGAGAATCCCTGAATACGGAGGAAGAACCACCAGATGCAGCAGGGGAAGGCGATGACGCTACGTAGTTACCTCCTGGCAGAGATGCTGAGTGAAGGCCTGGGGGTTGTCCTTGGGGAGCGTTAGCTGCAAAGCGAGATGGACTTGCGGTAGAGAAAGTTGCCGGACTCCTTGGAGTGTGGCCCTGTAATATCAGATGTGGTTATTCAGCTAAAGTACTTGGTGGCATTAGATGTGGTTATTCAGCTGTAATTTCATTTACGATGTCAAAGGTCGATATCCAAGGTCATGCACCCAATAAAGACGGAAATGGTACATGCGTAAGATAATAGCATTTGAAAAATCAGAGTCATTATCTATAAAATTCTAATTATCTGCTTATTTTGAAGTCTGACTCTTGCAGTTTGCTCGTATCATCTATGAAACTCGGTGCCAAATGCATCAAACATGCAGAGTAGGAATTGATAGAAGACTATTCCATGAACCGTTCAAATGACTTACAGAATGATGATGCATAGAACCAAATGGTGACCTCATAAAAGAGGCTGTTGAAGGAGAGATACTGTGGAAGTGATGCAGGGGGCGTCCAGGAGTGCCCTGGTTGGAACCAGCATCTGAATCGACAGCAATGTCACCAAAATTGACATCCACTGTCATTCTGGGAGCCAGCCTAGAAACAGAACCTCCATCTGTTGCATTTTCTAATGGCTGAGGCATGACAGCACGCAACGAAGCCTGCATGTTACGCCTTCGTATTTCCTCTTCAGCTTTTAAAACCTGTTCAGACAGCCAAATCAGTGCCATTCAGCACCACCACGGAGTTCTCAGAAGTCCCTACGAAGAGTGTGTATACATATGTTGCTATTTAATTCAATCAAAATAATGAATCGAGAGACAAGTTTTGCAATTATTTTAGAGGTGGACCTAGCTCTAGCTAGCGACACCTAAATATTCACGGGGAGGTATCCAGACTAAATCAATTGAACGCCCTTTCGGAAGTTACTGTTAACTATCCAATCATGCCATGGAGCATTTGAAAGCAAGGTCATATTTGATAAAAGAATAATGAGCAAAACCATTGAGTCATTAATACATATTGACATACTTGCAAGGCCAGAACAAGTTTCACATTTGTCCAACATGCAAATCCCAATAGTTCGCTGAGATTTCTCCTAGCATTATTATAAAACAAATTGAGCTAATCTTCATTTACATTCAACTGATATTATCTTGGGTTGTTAGTTGTTACTATTCAGTCAAATCCGTAATCAAATGGGTACGCCAACTTGAATTTCCTGTATTCATGTATATTCTTTTACAGGGAAATATTGTCCAGAAAAGCATCTTATTAAACTGGGTTATCATATATATTAGGAGTAAATTTCATAAACCCGGGGTTTTATGGTCCTTGTTGCACAAAATCTCAGACATCTTGACTCATGTCACTTAACCCCGGGTATTCTGGTCAAATTGTTTCATAAAACCCCACCCCTATCAAAATAATATGAATCCTACACTACATATGAACTCTATTTTAATTTTTAGACATTGCATGGACTTGATCCGACTAAATGGTTTCGTTAATCAAATTGATTACAGAAATTGCATCATGCAAGCATAAAGATATAGTTCACATGTCATATTCATGGTTATTTTTGAAAGGTGGGGTTTTGTGAAACTATATGACCATAAAACATGGGGTTAAGTGACACAAGCCAAAAAACTTGTGGTTTTGTGAGAAAAGAGCGACAAAACATGGGGTTTTACGAAATATATAAACCTATGTACCATAATAATCACCCGGTACTTATTCAACTGATGGATATGCAATGCATATTCATTCGTTTGACAATAAGCACAGGTAAATCAACCAGAAAATAAAGGACAACACAAATAATACCTGCTTCAGCATCTGCACAAGATCATGTTTTTTCTTATTTAGGATATCCAACTTTTCATTCAACTTTCTCTTCCTTTCTTCAACTCCATCAGGAGAACTCACCTGGAAGAAATGTAAAACCGTGAGCTCTCATTAACAAAGCAAAGTAGATAGGCCCTGCTGGTAAAATAACAAACACAGCGCCCTTTAACACCCCCCCCCCCCCCCCCCCCCCCGCCCCCCAAAAAAAAAAAACAAACACAAGGTACAGAGGTCTGACACGCTTAGCAACCCATTCATACACAAAGAATACATAAGCTTACTCAACTCTACCAATGCCTTCCCAAAGCACCAGAAAGAAATCGTCAAGCTGAAGAACGCGAGCTTACAAGAATAGGTTTGTGTTAACTAGCAACCATGGCATCGTATATTCTAAATTTCCAATATAAGAGCCACCTATCATATAGTGCAACTAAAAGGCTCAACATTGGGTAAATCTCAGAAGCATTCATTCCTGCAAACGGGAATTAGCTGCCCAATTTCGGCTGGGCAGAAGATGTTGGCAGATGCCAATTTGAAGAAATATATGTTCAAAGATCACCATCTTAGTAAGCAATTCCTTTAAAAGACTTAAGCAGCCTAAACCTTTCTTAAAATCATCTCCTACAGGACATCTGACAAGAACGAGGCTCGACAAATCATCACTTCCTCAAGCAAGGGGATCTGCCTGCCATTTCAGGATCTAAACGGATCCTAAGTTCTGATTGTTCTCAGCAGTTAGCACAATCACATGACAATTGTCCACCTACCGTCGGACATCGAGATAACGGGGAAAGTGGACTCGATAATTCGAACGATCCTCACCTCCTGGTTAGGATCAACGCCTTCACTTTCTCCTTGTCCTTCCTCAGCATCGCCATTACCATCAGCTTCAACAACAACTTCCCCTGCATCGTTCAGGTCCGCATCCTCCACCGCCCCCTCCTCCTGCTCCTCTACCTCTTCCACCTGCTGCTGCTGCTGCTGCTGTTGCAGAACCTCTCCCTCTTCGAGCTGCTGCTGCGGCTGCCCGTGTTGCTCCCCCTCGCCCTGCAGCTGCCCTTGCTCCTCCTCGGCAGCCTCCTCCCTGGAGGAGGAGGGGGACGCGGGAGGCGGGGATTCCTGACGCGGCGGCGGCGGGGCACCGGCTAAGCGCGCGACGGCCAGGGAGCGGCTGCGGACGAGGCGGCGGAACTGCTTCACCGAGATGGCCGGGCGGGGCGACTCCCAGCGGCGCGGCGCGGCGCCTTCGGCCCCGCCACTGAGGTGGAGGTTGCCTCGGTACATCGAGACCGCTACCATCCTCCCCGCTACCGCGAGCTGCTCGCCGCGGCCGGCGTCGTGCGAGCGCGACGTAGGGTTTGGTGGCTTCGGTTCGGCGCCGGTGCGGGTGCGGGTGCCGTGGGTTCCGTTCAGTCAGCCGTGCTCGGTTCTCCTGCGCCGCTATCTGCGCTTGTCGGTCGAGTGGGCTTACCGTTTGCGTCCGTTGTCGGCTTACTGGGCCTATTTAGTCATTTGAGCCCATGTGCCGAATGTAGCGCATGGGCTTCGTCGTACAGAATCGAAGGTCTTTTTTTTTTGAATTTTGAACTGCATCAAAGGTTTTTTGCCTATTCAATCTTTGTGTTTGTGTTGCTAAGTGAAAAGAAAAAAAAAGTACGATTTCTTGCACACCACATTGCACCAATGCGCCCGGGGGTGTCATCTTTAGAAGAGCAAAAGGTACTATTTCCCTTAGAAATGGTTGACTAAAACGTTTTTTTTTTCTGGGAAACATTTTCGCAAAGTCTTTTGATCTCTGAGTTCAGACCAGATACAGAAAATGTAGGTGAACCAAAGTTAGGTAAGCTCGATACAAAAAATAAAGAACCACACATTCTTCTCCAATGACGATGCCAAACCGCACCGTTCTGCATTTGGCTGAACAGGCAGGTGGGACGCAGACCGGTGTTGATTACAGCGCCAACTCTGCTTGGCACTTCGCATGCTTCAACACATGTCCATATAGTAGGCAGCTTCGAGTCCGGTCACCGGACGGGCGAAACCGACGAGCCAGCCAAGTGCGAGCGGCGCTCCCACGAGTGAACGACGAGAGAGGGCGACGAGCGACCGATCGACGACGGGGGGCAATCGGTTCTCGCCCGTCGCCGTCGTTCCACTCCACTCCACGAGTCCAGACAACACAACCACCAGAGCCAAACCGACCGCGGATCTAACAGTGCAAAGGTTCCAGAAAGCAAACGTTTCCTGCGGCAGAAACGAGCTGCCGCCTTTGCCTGTTGCCTCCCTCCACGGACGGCCGATCGAGCTCCATGAGTGAGGTGACGGCGACGTCGTTCTTTCCAACCCAGCCGGCGGACCCTGGGCCATGCTGCGCCCAAATGATTGCGCGCCGGACCGCACCAAAGGCCGGTGGCGGTGGCGCCGCCCGTTCGCTCACTCCAAACTCCAAAGTCCAAACCAGTGGCCGGCTGCCGGACCCGCGGATTGGATGGCATGGCACTTTGGCAGGCGCCAAAATACGGCTGCGCGAAAGCGAAGCGTGCCACGGCCGGAACAGTGCGCGACGATGCATGAGTGCATCATCGTCGTCCGGAGTCCGCGCACTGCTTGCTGGTCCAAACGCAAACGGGACTGTTTGACATGGGAGCACGCACGCGTGCACCTTTTGTTGGTTTCTCGGGACAGTGACGCGACAGCAACAAACGCTTACTTTTACCTATAAGACTAGTAGTAGTAGTACTTTTACTGTCGCGAAAACGAAAGAATGGTTTTTGCCTGCGCGGCTGTACTTGTCCGGCGGCTCCGGCCAATCATGCAGCCAGCCAGCGTCGGATTTGCTGCTATCTATCGCTCGAACAAGATCATCACACCAGGGAAATAGCCTCAGGTTAGGAGAGTGGAGAGAGAGGGAGTACGTTTTCATCGAGTCTGTGCGCATGCAGGAGAGGGGAAGTCTGGTGGAGATTCTGAAGTCATCTTCTTTCCGCGCGGGCAAAATACATTTGTAATTTGCCTTTTTTTCCTTTCTGAATATCCATTGCAGTAGTATGGTCTCTGCTTCCAAAAACTTAGGAATATGAACCGATCGCAGCCGTAAACGGTGTCTGGTTACGCTTCCAAAGTTCCAATCCAATTTTTCTTCGTCCCTGGTAAAAAAAAAATGTCTGTAGGTCACTCGGGAAAAATCAAAGCCTCTGAAGTACTGAGCTCGGTCTTCGAAGTTAGTCTGAACTCTGAATATGCTATACTACTATTCTTCTGAACAAGTCCCGATGAATTTAAGAGCATCCAAACTTCCCGAATCAGATGCTTCCTCGCTCCTCAGCAAATAAGTTTCGGCATGTGTTTGCCTCTCTAATGTAGAATGGGGGATACCGTAGATCACGTAATTAAAATTTGCATTGCTGCATTTTCGCCAGCATCAAAGCCTCAAACCACATGCTCCACTGCACGGAGGGTTGGCGATTGACTAAAATGCGGGGACTTTAGCTGTGTTAGAGAAAATCGAAAACACTTGGGATCAGTAGTTGATGGGCACATGTTAACTCGTGTTATTTTTTTCAAAGGGTGCCTCCATCAATTTCGATAACCCAGTTTCCTTCTAGAAGAGGCAGTATTGATGGACAGTTCGACCGACATGGCCATGTCCCTTGGAAGAAGTTTCTGCCACCGCCACTTATTATGAGGAAAACTCCTCCTTAATCCCAAACGTGCCAAGCACGCTCTTGAAAAAAAAAAACTTATTATGACGAAAATTTCAGCTAACACTCAACGGCTCCATTTATTTAGGAAAAGATTCATACGTGCGCGAGGCTCTGTCCAGTGTCCACGCAACACGTAGGCGTCTCCCATGTCTCCGTCATGATAGCCGATCGGAGACGGCGCTGTCCCGTTTCTTCACGTATGTAAGCAAGAGAAAGGTAAACCACTTTCCGAGTTTTCCTACTGGAGTTATGTGCAAATTGTTGTGCGAGTATCTTCAATTTTCTTGGGAGGATCCGATCAGCTTCAAACAAAAGCGGCACTGTATAATAGTCAGCATTTGTCCTTTCGTCCCTTTGTTAAATAAGCATAGAAAATCATTAAACTTTCTGTATAAGATATCGAATTATCGATTCCCTTTCCTTTCGTTGATGCCATTTATTTTGAACAATTTCCAGTTTGAAAATTAGCAAATTAATAAGCTGGCGATGTTAAGAAAATCGCAGTGCCGTAGTGGTAGTAGTACAGATGTTCGTAAATTCGCAGCTTTCTCCCGTTTTCTGATGCATGGGCCATAAATTCGCAGAGAATAGAGAAACAAAAGCAAACAACTATGGAAATTTGTTGAAATTGGCCCACGAGTCAAAACCATAACAGTTCTGCTGTGTACAGTACGTACTTGTGCATCGGCGCAAAGATGGGACGGCGGGACCACAAGCCTCAAGATGCACGTGCAGTTCGACGGTACGTGGATGTTTTTGGCTCGCGAAATGGAGGTTTGAACAATACAATCACCTCAGTCAATTGATGTGCATATATGCGTTTGAAAGAGGGCTAGCTTGCAGTTGACGACTTGGGGACTTGTCAGCGCTGGAGATCGATGACTTCAACCGTGCCTGAGAAAATTACTACTCCTACTCCAACAAGTACGAGCAAGTAGGAGTACATCGGTTAGTTGCTAAGCCACATGTTCACTCGCATTATTACGACTTGCCGCATGTGCTCTAATTAAGCCAGCTTATTTAGCAAAGTCAACAGTCAAAGGGTTACGCGTGGACAGTACATATAATCGCCTCGAGACTCATCCCTGCTCCGCCGCTCAAGTCAGAAAAGAGGGAGCATGCAAAGGCAGGCAACGCGTAGCCATCTCCTTCCCTGTTTTCTTGGCGTAGCTAGCAGCACTGGCGGAGCCAGGTGAGGCCACCGTGGTGCACTGGCACCAGGGTGTAAAACAAAATTAAATGGAAATCATTATATTTTTGCTTTATGTGCATAATGCTAGAGCAAAAATGTGCACCACTGCGCCGGTCCAGAAGCCTAACAAGCGCACTCGGGTGGTGTTGAGAGCTCTAGCTTCGCCACTGGCTAGCAGAAGCAAGTTTCGCAGCGTTCTTCTCAAACTTTTGTGCGAATTAGTATTTGGTTTACGAGCTTTACAAACCACGGATATCCTTTTTTAAGTGTGTGTAGTTACAACTAGTCTCATGTGTTTTAGCTTAGTGAAGTCAACAGTCAAAGGCTCACTCGGGCACGTTGATAGAGATGCCCCAATTCCACCGGTTGACGTCTTCTAGAAGAACGGTATGACCGTACGATCGCTGTTTCGCTGCCCACGTGGACGTATAGGTGCCTCGGAATTAAGCACTCATCTACTCAAACCAAACAAACAAATACAGTAAAAAAAGAAAAGAGATCATGTATGCAACACGTACGGTACCGCCTGGCCGTCTCCTGTCGGCTGTCGCCGTCGTAGGCCCTGCACGTCGTGTTCCTTCACGTACGTACGTACAGTAGCCGTAGCCAACAAAAGCAAAGTTTCCTCGTGCCAACTTCGAAATTCTGAGCGGCTTACGAGTTGTCCGAATATATTTACCTTTTGTTTTCCTCACCAGCATCAAATCAATTTCGAATAAAGCGGCTCTATCGATTTTCTGTGTTGGATAATACACACACCTCATATAGGTTCATGCATGCAGGTCCCTGTCCAGCAGCATGCATCTTTTTTTTTCGAATGCAGCAGCATTAACCTTTCTATACTATTATTTTATTCTTTTGACTTTTGTGGCATACGAGTTAGTTTCTTTTTTCCTGCCAAAGTAATCTGAAGCAAAGGTACCAATTGGTATCACTGGAAACAAAAAGCAAAGAAGAAAAAAACTCGACTGACAAGGTTGTCCCAATTGAAGAAAAAAAGAGAGAGGGTGATTCGACTCCAGTAGCGGAACTCCCATTAACATCTCACAGCCCAAGGATTATCCTAACCTTTTTTTTTTTTGCCGCGCAATCGCCCCAGAAATCACCAGCTTGAACACGTCAGGTTCGAAGAGGACAAAAACAGGCGTGGATTAGGGTACTGTAAAACAGAACAAGAGTCAATTTGCATTGTCCCCATCGAAAGGATCGAAAACTCTCAAATGATCAACTATAGTTAACACCTAGTATCACTTTTTCAAACTCTTACTATCAGTCAGAAGAAGATGGCAGGAAACTGTAAACAACTGTACACATAATTCATCCAACAAAGAAGCGTAGCAGTTCAAGATTGGCTGCGCACAATGTGTGTTAGGTGACGCAATAGGCCACTACTACTTGTTGAAGTGAGAGAGACGAACGAAAAATTCTCAGGAACAAAATGGAAAAGCAGCATTTGGATTTGGTATTTCGGTGCATTGCATCGAAGCGTGAGGAAAAGTATTGTTTGTTTAATACACGCCACACGAAATGGTGACGTCCTGTGGCGGTGCTCGCACCTGCATCTGCCGCCCACACCAACCGTACTGCCGGCGCCGGCGCCGTGCACCGCGTCCACATGGACCGGCGAAAAGGCGCCGATGGGGGAACAGGCGAACAGCCTTCCAACGGAGAGAACGATTAATTAGCGTGATGCGATGCATCTATTTATTTCTCACACCGTGACATTAAATGGCTTCAAATTTACTTGTCTGAAGCTTTTCTTAATCCAACTTCTTGCTTTAACAAGGTCTAATCGTTGCAATTTTGTTGTCATTCTCACCACGCTCTTTGCAGTTTACGATCTCCTTTAATATGTCATTTCAATTCGTATAATACGACTAGAGCTGAAGTTGCAACAGTTTAATTGAGACGTACAAGCTATGGCCTTCGCATTTTCGTACGATGTACAGTACCTGCAAACTTTCTTGGACAACAATGGGTGGTGGGGCTACCAGGGCCGAGATGCACGTGCACCTATATGATGTTTGCATGAGATTGATTGTAAAATGAGATCTGGCACCACCTAAATCAATTTAATCTAGTCCATTGGCTAAGGCTACTACTCCCCCGAAGGAAGAAATGGTGAACTACTTTGGCAAGAAACAGAAAAGGGTTACTTGGCCCTCTCTCTTGCTTGCGCATGAAGGCGTCTAAGTTATGCAACCATCCGACTTCCACGTTGCACGTATACCAGGACTTGCGAACTTATGACAAAATAAATGATATACTAATCAAGTGCAAGATACAATGGATGTATTTGGATGTCAGCCACAATTCGCCACGCCAAAGCTGCAGCGGACATTTTTTATGCCACACTCGCTACATCGAATCAATGAAAAAAACATGTGGCTGCCACACCCAAACTTCGTCATGTAATCTATGGCGGCGTCTAATGTTACGCGTGGCTCGCGGTGACAGCCAACCAAGCACCCTTATTATGTTCTCATCTCCGTGCCAAAAGATATTTTATCTTCTCCTGTATCTTCTCATCTTTTTTTTTTTTTAAAATAAAAATCTTCTCATCTCTTGCCGACGAAATTGCCTCAAGTGCACCGAACAAGCCTGTACGCGGCGCTGCAACGTGACAAGAGCCAATGCCATGCAGCCGCATTGCCGCTACAATGCGTAACCTCACCTGTACCGGTCAACAGTGTACGCGCGTACTCGTACCACGTCATGTGCCACAGGAAGGGTCCCCCTCAACTCCCACCAGAAAACAATTTTTTTTCAAAACAAAAACAGGTCACGGGTCCCACCACCCCAACCAGAAAAGCCACCACGAACGAAACGACCAGCCGCCTACCACGGACCGCGTCCACGCAAACCCCACCACCCCCCACACGAGTGGAGGGAGGAAGCCAAGGCGGAAAGCCAAAACCGAACGAAACGAAACGAAGGCGCCGCACCGGCACCGCTCCGCTCCGCACCGCAGCCAGGCAGCCCACGCCACCATCTCCTCCACCTCATTCTCCATCGCCACCACCAGCACCACAAACTTCGCGTTGCGCCGCGCCCGCGGCCTCCCCTCCTTCGAAATCCTCCGCACGCGAACCGCCGCGGCGCCCCGCGCCACGCCCTCCGATCTCGCCTCGCCTCGCCTCGCCGCGCCGAGCCGGGACGAGGAGGGGGGCGGGGATGGGGGCGTGCGTGTCGCGGCCCAGCGCGTGCGTGGGGAAGCCCCACACGCCGCGGTCGGGCGACGCCGCCGGGCGCGCCGGCGGCAGCGGGGCGCGGCGCAGGCGCGGGCGCCGCGGGGGGAAGGGCCGGAGGAAGGTGCCCTCGCGCGCCGCGTCGATGGAGACCATCCAGGAGGCCGAGGTGCCCGGCGCGGCGCCTGGGGCCGACGCCGCCGCCGCCGCCGATCACCGGACCTACAGCAACCCCGCGTTCCAAGGTGGGTGCGGTGCGGCGCGCTGTCCTGACGGACGGAACTGCTTGCTTCGGTTCGGGGCCGGATTCTGATCTCCGGGGGACCATGGGGCGCGAGATTGCGCTCCTGGGGAACTAAATTAAATTACCGCATCTGGGGATCGTGCGCGTCCAGCAACATCTACCGTCCCTTTTTTTTTAATTCCTATACTAGCTTGCGAGAGCTCTGTTCGATAGAGTGGGGATGCAGCTAGAATCCGGGGCGGGAGGTAGTAGTACCCCGTCCGTCGCAGTTCGTTGCGTCAATTGGTACTGCGCGCGAGTTCAGATTGACCTGACGTGATTCCGGGAACTTTTCTTGCTGCAGTGTCCGGGAGCATTGAGGAGGCATGGTACGACTCCTTCGCGATGAGCGAGTCGGACTGCGAGGACGATTTCCACAGCGTGCAAGATGGTAAGAATGATATCATGATCTGGGAGTAGCCTAGGCTAGCCAGGTCCCCCCCACGGGTTGATTTTGATTTCAGTGTTCCTTGAACCCGCTGAGTTTCTTTTTTTCACCCTGCAGACGCTTTTTCCATTGAATGGCTACAAATTCTCTTTATTTTTGCAGATTCTTCTTTTTTTAGTTGAATGGTTTTAAACTTATTTTCATTTTGCAGATGCTTTCTCGTTGAACGGATTTGAGAACGAAGCAGCATTGAGCATGAAAGATGGCACAGGGGGAGCTTCAATGGTGCTGCGCTGTCAGCGAGCCTCACCACAGAAAGCCGAGGTCCAGTGAGCTGTCAAGGCCCTCTGTGAGCCATGACGACGGGGCGAGTGTTTCTGGCGATGATAGTGCTCATGAGGAAGGATACTGGACGATTGCGGGCTTATCCCGAATAACTGTTTGCCTTGTATTACCTCAGCGGCTGGCGTAAACGAGAAGAAGAGAGCTCTTACCTCGAGTCCGACTCACTCCATGAAGATGCCTTCTTTGAAGCTCTCGTTCAAGAAGAAGTCCGGGGAAGCTCATTCATCTTCCGCGCTATGTAAGTATTTGTCATAATTAGCCATTTAGTTGCTTTTGTCGAAACAAAGATGAGCTGCAGTTTTACTTCTTTTTTTTCTTATCATGGAACCATTTCCCATATTATTGTGTTTGATTGGTTAAAAGTTCGCCAGCAACTTGCTGGGTCCCTGTCACGAATCTGTTGTAGTAATATCACGAGCATCCATTGGACAGTTTATTAAGCTACAAAGAAAATAAAAAGGTGAAAAGTAACAAACAGAATTGATGCTTCCTAGTAGTGCCAACATCTTCATTGGTTGCTTGGTTCATCCCTATCAAACTGGTCATTTTTCATTCAATGTAGCATCCTATTAATAAGACCGCGTCACTGGCACACCCTGTAAAGATATATTCACAACATTGTCCTTAATGCACGTGCTGCATAAGCATTAAGGTCGACATATTACTTGGCCAGGCTCGATCCAGCTAACAAAAGACCATGTTTATTCGTAACAACCCCAGCGCACCCAGAACACAGAGACATATCAAATTGTTGCTTCAATATTTGCTGCAAAAGTTCAATGAAATGCTGGATTCTTACTTATACAATATGTGGCAAATATGAAGATCTGGCTTGAAAAACCTATTGAAGATACATATTTGTTTTCTTTTTGTTTCCAGTATCTACAAAGGATTTCCTAGAGAGGCCTCTAGCTGGTTCTCAAGTACAGTTATGTTTGGTGGAAACAAAAGTGCTCAACAGCTGGTCTCATGTTGATCCTGGTACATTCCGAGTTCGTGGATCAAACTATTTTAGGTAAACATGGTTTTTGGGTTTTCAATGTACCAATATCATGTTCTTATCATTCACTAATGTATTTCAAAATCTTGGATGCTTTTATGGTTGTGATCTTAGTTTCAAATGCATTTTCCCAGGGATAAGAAGAAAGAATTTGCTCCGAACTATGCTGCATATTATCCATTCGGAGTTGATGTCTACTTATCGCCACAAAAACTCAATCATATATCTCGATTTGTTCAACTTCCTGATATTCAACTATCTAGCAAACTCCCGCCTCTCTTGGTGGTCAATGTACAGGTAAAGCCAAAATGTACCCACATCACTACACTTGTTTGAGTGGTGCAAGCTTTTGTACGCCCTTTCATTTAACAAACTGTTACACTTGGATGTATATATCAAAGTTGTTTTAAGGTGATGAAGACAAACTGCACATGTACTTGTCCAGATGCTTTGAACATATTCATCATTTTGTATGGTTTACTACTGAGACCTATGTTTCACTGCAAAATAGTTTCATGTTACCAACACGATCACAAAGGACTAGGCAGACTCAATTGACGAGCTTTGTTTAGGGAAAATTTTCTTCTCTTTTAAGTAATAACTTGCAGCTGTTTGCCAGCATAACAATCCTTTTTTCAGAATTTTATATTAAACTATCATGGATTTCAGTTGAAGTTAAGCGTCTTTTGCAGTTCAACAATTATGCTTTTGTTGCTATTTAGTCAGTGGCTTGACCAATGTTTTCAAAGCGCTCCGAGCTGAACGATCGCCAGACCCCCGTTCAGCCGCCTAGGCGTTCTGAACGGACGCCCAGGGCGACTAAGCGAACTTCTAGGCGGGCGCCTAGGGGACCTAGTCGTCCAGGCTCCAGGACTTCCAGTAACTAGTCGACTAGTATATATAATATATACATGTATATTTTGTATGTAATTTTGAATTGAAAAAACAGAGAAGTGCAATGAATTTACCTGTCTGAAGTGCTGGCTGAGCTCCAGCTGAGTGAACTCCCTTCCTTAACACCACCTGCAGAGCCACAAATGCATACATGAGTATCAGATCTGAACACTATGTCGAGTTGAAAATGAGCCAGCAGCAGCCCACACAGGCATACACTATGTCGAATTGAAGATCTGAACAACCTGAAGATCACTTACCTGCTATCGTTTTTCTTGCTATCAGAGCAGATGGCGACGAGGAGATGAGCAGAGGGGAGACCAGCAGGGGGGCGCGACGACGGAGAGCAGAGGGAGACGTGGAGGATGAACCGGCGATGGCGAGGATGAGCAGAGGGGGCGCTGTGAGCAGCAGCCAGCAGCGGCGGCGGCGACGAGCAGAGGGGGCGCTGTGAGCAGCAGCCAGCAGCGGCGGCGGCGACGAACAGAGTGATGTTGCGGCGGCGGCGAGTCTGGTGATGTTGCGGCTGAAAGGAGAGAAGTGCTCGCCAATATAACCCATAACCCTAATGGGCCGAAACAGAGAAATACACCGGCCTTTTTACCTTCAAACTGAGCGTCCACGTCTAAATCGATCGCCTAGGCGCGCTTGGTCGTCGGCTGAGCGGACGCTCAGATTTCTGAGCGGGCTGATCGCTTCGATGGTCCTGAACGAGGTGGCCGGGGCGTTTAGTCGCCTAATCGACGATTAATCACGCCTAAGCAGACGCTTTGAAAACACTGGGCTTGACATTACATTTTTTTTTTCTCAGGTCCCATTGTATCCTGCTACATTATTTCAAAACGAAACTGACGGAGAAGGAATGAGCATTGTTTTGTATTTTAGGCTTTCTGAAGGTTACTCAAAAGAGCTTCCACCTTCGTTCATTGAAAATATTAGAGTAAGATCTTTACCTTCTTAATGATCTTTCTCTCTAACTTTTGTATTTTATATGTAATAATAATTATGTGCTTTTAGTCCTATACAAATGCTGTTTGTTGGATGAAAATATCGTTTTGTTAGAAGGAGCATTCCTATCTATTATGAACAGGGTAAAGGTGTGTGTTGGATGAAAATATGTGTGATCACCGATCAGTATACGTATTTCAGATTCATGCATAATTTTCGAGGACCATCTATTAGGCTGTGTAGAAGTGTGGGCATGTTTCCCCCTGCACAGAAACTTTGAATTTTCTGTTCAGAGACATTATCAAATTTTCTGGATCCCAGAACCTCAACATTGGAGTGGTCTGCAAAGACCCTTTAGCTTTTACGCATATTGAACCCGTCAGTTTGATCATATACAAGGTTTCATACCACAAGGGAACAATGATGTCATGTGGTACTGACTGTTTCACCTCCAACTAAGACGAGATAAAGCATTTTACATGTCAAAATGTTTTTTTTTCAATTACTGGCTAAAGTTTAGGCAACATAGACTGTCTCTTTTCATTTATGTAACCAATAATTTAAATGGTTTGTGATTGATGATCCGTCAAATGTCAAGCTTAGGCAGTTTCAGCTTATGTCGAGTCATTACTGTCTGAATGTGTTCTTTTCCTGTTCAAACTGTTATCAGTCATAATTTTTTTTTATTTCTTCCCAAACAGAAATTGGTTGATGATCATGTAGAGAAGATAAAAGCATTCCCGATGGAAACAACTATACCATTTCGAGAGCGGCTAAAGATACTGGGCCGGGTGGCTAATATTGAGGATCTTCCCTTGAGTGCAGCCGAGAGGAAGCTAATGACCGCATACAATGAGAAGCCTGTGCTTTCTAGACCACAACATGAATTTTACTTGGTTAGTTGATTTGTTTTCTTGATTTTTTTTTTGTTGTAGCTTTGTAGTATTATCCATGTAGTTTAGCTCCTTTGTCACTATCATGGAAATAAACACAATGTTATAAAATTATCACTTTTGATTCATATACGTTGAACCAGATTTCTTTCTAGAAGAAGTTTTAAAGAATGCTTTGCTTGTGTGCAGGGTGATAATTACTTTGAGATTGACATTGACATGCACAGGTTTAGCTACATCTCAAGGAAAGGTTTTGAAACATTTTTGGACAGGCTAAAAGTGTGTTTTCTAGATGTTGGGCTGACAATTCAGGTGTGTTAATAGTAACAGATGGTTACATTTTAATTTTGCGTTCAAGCTTTTCTCCTGTTTACAAAAAGAAAAGAAGGCGACATTTATTTACTGTGCTGACTTCTAACGCAGGGAAACAAAGCGGAAGAACTGCCTGAGCAGATCTTATGCTGCATTAGGTTGAATGGGATAGATTACACAAAATATCATCGGCTCATGACACACGGTGTGTGAAGTCAAGAACCACTCTTTGCTTGGATAGTCAATGATTCCTCAAATTTCAGACCAGGAACCAGTGAACTCTCTCCACTTCTGGAGAAACACCATCATCTGAGCGTGAGACGTTGCATACAAGTAGCATTAACAGATGCAGGAGGAGTTAACTGTAATGCTGGCTCCTTCAGAAGCTGGGGGTCCTAATATCATCCCTAATTCCTAGAAGGAAAAGAAAAATCGAGATGGCGGTACATAACATGTAAATCTGTATATCATCGCTCAAGCTCCAGCTGTGTCAGCTGTTGCTACTTAACATTCTAGGTCTCGTAAATATCACTAATTATGGGTACCCGATGATTGAGTAGGGTCAGGCACACTGAAACTTGAGGCGGCTCTTTTTTTCCTTTTCTTTCGTGAGTACTCGCTGTTTCATTTGCAGGAAAGTACTGCAGAATATAAATCTGACAGTTCTGTGGCACCTCACAACTTGGATCTGCATCTAAATAGGGAAAATAGGATTCAAATTAATGAATTATGGGTTATTCAAACGCTGAGGCAGGGGAAGATGAAAATGATGGGGTCACATAGAAGCCAATAAAAAAACGTGCATATAACAATTGAGGTTAATTAATGATTTACATAAGACGTGATGATGTTTGGCCCAGACCATGAGGCGGTGACAACCTCCTCCCAAAGTTGATCTTTGGAGAGTGATCTATTTTCGTCAGTATTTCATTTATTTTCAAAGTTGAACTACTTTCTAGATGGGCTGGATAGTTAGGGCAGAATAAAAGGGCCTGACCGAAGGCCCGAATGAAGTAAAGCATCAAGCTGCCCGGTGGGCCGGCCCATAGAGAAATACTAGGGCTCACGAGCCCGTTCGCCTCCTTCCCCTTGCACATCTGCACCATCGCAACGATTCGCCTGGCCGCCGCCGCAGCTGCCTTCCATCTCTCGCGAGTCGCGACCTTCTCCGCCTCCCTCTGTTCGATATCAAGGTGAGTAGCATCGACCATGAGTCTTGTATTCCACCTCAGTTCGTATGGAGCGCTTGCAAAGCGGCAAATTGCTAGGCGAGGGTTCGCTCCAGTGTCTGCACTTGGTAGTTTGTGAGTAATCGATTTAGGAATTAGAAGGAGAGATTGCGAGTACTCCCTCCTGTTATCCTTGACTTCCTTGTTCTCTCGTTTAATGCGCTGAACCGGAGAGAGCAATAGAGTAGTCTTGGAGGAGTGATGGACCAAGTTGAGACGCATTCCAATAGCCGCAGTTATCATATCGTACCTTGCAAAGATTTATGTATTTTTTGTTACACAACTGCGTGAACCAAGTAGGACGGAGAAAGCATACGAGATACGAGAAAGATTCGATTGTCCTCGAGCGTCTGGTGCTAGAGCTTAGTGGATTGTTATTTGTTGAAGAAGGTGAACATGCCACCTTTTATTTTTTGTTGCGTTGGCATGAATGAATTCTCTCGTTTTATGCTCAGGGATCGTGACCGAACTGGATTGCTTTCCAATATTTGCTGGCATCCGTCCTTTACGGATATATGTAGAGGTAGCTGTTATGTAGTGTTGTTCTTTCAGTTACAGATGTGCCTGATCCTTTAATTCTCTGCCCTGCAGTCGCTGTTGCGGTAGTTCCCCCCAAACCGTGACCATGCAGAACGAGGAGGGTAAGATGGTGGACCTCTACGTCCCTAGGAAATGGTAAATTTTGCCTCATTTCTCTTGTTTGCTCTGCGTTGTAATATACTGTATGCCGGTGTGCTGAGCTGTCCTCTTTCGTGCCCGCAGCTCTGCCACTAACAGGATCATCACTGCCAAGGACCATGGCTCTGTCCAGATCAACATTGGGCATGTGGACGAGAATGGTCTGTGCAACGGCCAGTTCACCACGTTTGCTCTCTCCGGGTTTGTCCGTGCTCAGGTGATTACTGGTTATCCTTGTTGCTGTCGGGTTAGGCTGTCAAATTCAAATAAAAGATTGCATATGCAACTTTCAATTGCGAGTGTATGTGAATTACTAGTCGTGTGCTGTTGGGTACCAGACTTCCTGAAAGTAGACTTGCATATCGATTTATTTCATGAAAAACATCTTTTATCCTTTTGTGCTGGATCATGTTTGCTTGTTTTTTCCACTGAATTTTGAATTATGTAATGTGCAATGAAGTTACTGAGCATTCAGAATTATGATTGTATTTGTAGTTAAATGGGCTTTCTTCCACATTTACTTTGTCTTTTGTTGTTGGGGGGGCATTCATTTAGCTGAACGCAGTTAGCTCACATCAATCCAGCATTGCTTTTGCTTATTATTTACAATGAAGCACGTTAGTTGCTGCAGATCGATCACCCTTATATGCATTACTACAGTAAAAACTTATAATGTTAATGTACAAACCTTTGTTTGCGCACACTAATAGAACTAAAGTTCATGGTTATAATGTCATAATGTGCCAAGCCTTTTTTGCTTACTTAGTATTGACTTACGTGCTGTCATTTGCGCATGACTTTGTAGTTTATATTACCATTTCCTATCATATTTTGTTCTTATAGGGTGACGCTGACAGCTCAATGGACAGGCTGTGGCAGAAGAGGAAGGCCGAGATCAAGCAGTAGGTCTCACTTCTAGTTTCATCAGGAAAACGACTTTTATCATGTAGTGGATCCCTTATGAGCTTGTTTAAGCTGAACCTATCAAAGATTTTTGATATGCCTCTTCTCTCCTCTCTTTCCCTTGTGCTGGACCGCTGTTCATCATGATATGTTACCTCTGCAGCTGTGTATCTGTTCTTTTACATGTGGATCACCAAATCCTGTCTTTCCGTGCTGGTGGCGCCACTTATTTTCCACATTTAGTGGGTCATTTCTAAGATTTAATACAGAATGAATGAACCCTACAATGTATGGTGGATAATGCTCTATCTATCAACCCGTTGCAAGGTCGCTCTGGTTGCACCATTTGAGACCTTATTTCTGAACTTACTAGAAGCTACGACGCCCCTTTGAACTTCTAACAACCCCCCTTTGAATTGTACTGGACCTATGAACAAGTCCCATTTGAAGGTTGAAGAACTTCTAACAACCCCCTTTGAATTGTATTGGACCTATGAACAAGTCCCATTTGAAGGTTGAAGTCAAAACTATTTTACATTTCAGGAATTTTAACAACCAGAACAATTTTCTTGCCGAATGTTACGTGGTCAATTTACCCACGAGCAAATTGAGCGTTCATACTGGAAAAAAATATGCCAATCGGCAAAGAAACATATGAGCTAGGAGCACCACCTGACGAACTGAACAAAGAAGGCCGGATAAGCGGGGAAGAGTTTCTACAACAAGTGAAGGCTTCTGGAAATCAGTCTAAACATTATGAGTTGTTGCTTAATTATAAACTACGTGTGGTTAGCTTGACTGAGTCAGCAATGAGAAAATCATTCATCCTAGATAAAGAGGATGAACGATAGTTTGATGTTCCATTCAGCAGTTAGTTATGCCAAACAATATTCAAATGAAATTATCTTTTCCTTTCCCTTCTGGACCTAACACGACCTAGCAGAGCAAATTCTGCTTACGTAAGTCAAATACGAAAACGGTGGTTGCCTTAACGTCAAACTATAGATTACTGTCCTAATATTGGCGTTCCATGACAAGAACTTAAACATTTCCGGAGACGACCTACATCAACACTCTTGTTAAGAGAACCTAACGCGTGATCGTTGCCGGCTTATTTCAATGCACTTTCGATTGTTCATTCTTTCTTTTAATTCTGGGCAACGTATGACCATTGCGCTAAAAAGTTTGTACTAACTACTAATGCGAGGTCAGCAAAATGATGCTTTCGCAGCAAGGAAGGCATGCGTTGAAAAGGGAAAACGTGTGGTGATTCAGTGTACTGACAGACATGGATGGCCCACCGGTCGGCAGCGTGTACTAGCTCCGAGCCGCTCGCATGATTTTGCTTCGGCCGACACAGGTGCCCTCCAGCCTTCAGCAGCAGAGAAGAACCTGCTACTTTGAATTACGAAGAAATATCATTCAAACACCTCAGAATTTCCACGTTACGCTCTTGTTTATCTCGCTCCATTTCTGTGCAGCAGAGAAGAACCTGCTACTTTGGCTTCAAGGACAGAATTGGCAATCAAGGAAAACCACTCCCATCTTGCTACCTGATCCGATAGCTATTGCTTTTAATACTTGTACCTTGGATTTATACTATCAGAGAAGAATCTTGAGTCTAATGGCTGAAATCAATTGAACGCATCGGCCGGTGAGCAAATTAGGAGGGGACGGGGCCGGCGGCTGCTGCCCCGTCCGGCCAACTGAAACGATAGCGACGCAACATGATGGTCGCTCACGTTAATATCTCTAGAAGGCGACCTCGTGCCCAACTCAAGTTGGTCAATAATGCTAGAGAAAAGAAAATGAATAAATCAGAACCAGAGAACTAAGATAAACTAGTTTTTTCGCACGCGAAATCAAATGAGATTGAATATACATATATCTATCCCGGTAGTTGTGGACTACAACTACTTTGTCTCTGTACCTACAACAGATTGCATAAACCATGACGTGCCTCCTCTCTCGTTATTATAAAAACAAGGGAGTTTTTTTTTTAAAAAAAACAAGAAGAAGAAGAAGAAAGGACTACGAAATGTTAATCTTGACGTACGTTTTTGTTTGATGATAATTATATGTAGCATAGATACGTTTTTGACGATAGTCTTATCTAGATAACTTTCCCGCACCAATCCAAATGGTCTCGCAAGTCACATGACGAAATGAAAAAAGTAAAGAAAAGTCGACTCGCAATCGAAGCTAGCTGCCGGTCCACACGATTTTGGATTGACTTAAAAAAAATATCGTACGTTCTAATTGTCTTAGACAGCAATTCTAGTATCATGACACTTTTAATAAACACTGTTATAACTCTATTTTAAATGATAATGGTGAGCAAAATTACACATGTAAGATAAAATCAATCTTTTTTTTTTGTGAGGGAGATAAAACCAATCATTGATACCATGAGTTTAAATATCCTTGATTACAAAATGGGTTACATGTTAATCTAATTGTCTCTTAAGGCAAAGAAGCTTTTAACGCAGTTAGTTAGGTTCTTATGGTGGAATTGGCTCGCCCAAGGTTGAGTTGTCAACTATCACATGTGTTGTATAAGAGGTTAATCATTTCTTTTACAGAGATACATGATGTGTAGTAAAAAAAAAATAAAAAGATACATGATGCGTCTGTTGAAGCGACTATATAACTTCATGTATCTCAAAGTATACGTGTTGCTACAAGAGTGACTCACAGTCGTTTATTGGGGCGTAGTGTACGTGAGTGTATTCGTAATTCGTAGTAAAGGCGAGTGCTGTGGTACGAGCGTCGGTGGTACGTTTAAAAATTTGTCTTTCAGAAAAAAAAGAAGAAGGAAATAAAGGGCAAATGCAGGCGCTATCCAGAAGTCAAGACGAGTTTAAAGGCTAGCGTTAGCTTTCCACGTACCAAAAGGTCCAAAACGCGAAAAACACGAGCGAACAGAGCCGATCCATCCACAGTCCACGCGCCCGGAAACAGCAGCAGCGAAAAAAAATCCCAAACCCCCAACGGCCATGTCCTCCCCGCGCCTCCTCCTCCTCCTCCTCGCCGGCGCCGCCGTCGCCGCCACGGCGGCGGCCGGCGCCGCGTCGCCCAACAGCGCGGCGAACGACATCCTCCCCAAGTACGGCCTCCCGAAGGGCCTGATCCCGGACTCCGTCTCCTCCTACACCTTCGAGGAGACCACGGGTCGCTTCGAGATCCACCTTGCGGGCACCTGCTACGTCCACTTCGGCTCCCACCTCGTCTACTACGACAAGACCATCACCGGCGCCATCACCTACGGCGCCATCTCCGGCCTCTCCGGCGTCCAGGCCAAGAAGCTCTTCCTCTGGGTCTCCGTCACCGGCATGGTCGCGCACCCGGACCAGGGCACCATCGAGTTCCAGGCCGGATTCGTCTCCGAGGCGCTCTCGGCCTCCATGTTCGACGAGGTGCCCGCCTGCGGCTCCGGCGTCGGCGCGCAGCTGCGCGGCGCGGCCGGGGTGATCGGGGAGCTTGGGCTTCTCCCCGTTGAGGAGGTATGGCTTAAAAAACTTTGCTCCTGATGTTGCCAGTGTCGATTTGCACAACTAATTTTAGAATTTAACACCCGATTCACAAGGCTCTCTGGATTTAACATCCAATTATGTAAGCCCGTTGGTTACATATGAAGTATTTTTCGCTTAACTGGATGGGGATTGGAACGCTTTGGGTGCTTGATCTTCATTTTTTGAGCCCTTTGACTTGAAGAGACAATCTGACCTTTGGATGGAAGCGCCACCAGAATTTTGGGTGGCCTGGAGTTGTTTACCTGTTGTAAATCCATTAGGTGGGATTCTGCGTTGACATGGTGTATGCTCCCAAACCGACTAGCTTCAATGATACATGGTCTTGGTCATGTTTTGGGGCTGAGCTTGTAACGGGAGATGCATTCTGGGGACTTTACTGGGAGTGAAGCTCAGACTGAAGTTAATCATCAAGTAAAGTTCCACTGATGCTGTAGTAACGAACAAATTAGAGATTATTAGGATATACAAGTGTTAGTACGCTGTTCACCTTAGCCATCCGATGCTTGCAGTGCACACCCAACAAATGAATAGCTTACTAGCTTACCAACTTGGTTCACCTGAATAAAAAACATCCTTCCTGACCGTAGTAGTAATATGACCATATGAGTTGGTCTGATTGAGACATTCTGTCTTGAAGCAACCAAATCAATGCTCCCTTAGGCAACTACAACAGAGTTGTGAAGCTTGGTTTTTTGGTTCCTTTGAAGATTGAATCGAAGCTAATAACTAGAGGGATGGCGCTTCGGATTGTTCAGTTGTCTTCGCTATTGCTTAGCTTCACCCTTTCAGTTCCAAGGTAGAACTGTGAACTTCTGATGGAATTAGTTGAAATTAGTATTTTATTACTTCATTTGCTGGCATTGGTTTCTGCCAGTTGAAATTGCAGTCATCTGAGCAGAAACTAAACAGTAGGATGTTTTTTGGGAGACAAAATGGTCAAGGTAGTATTAGCGGCAGCTCTTAGCATTCACTGGTTAGTACTATAAGGGTTAAGAGTAAAGCGTCCATCAGAGCAAACACCACTTCATGTTTTTCCTTTTTGACACACTTCATGTTAATTTGTAGTGCAATGGCAGAGGGCACATTTTATTAGCCCAAAAAAATAAAGAGAGGGTACCATTTGTTGGTGCCGATGGTTAGAGTTGTCCTTGGATAGCTTTGATAGGACTATGTGCAGCGGGAAGGTACAGTGTTCTTCCCTGACATATGTCACATATCATCAGTTTGCAACTTCGCTTGTACACACAGGACATCTCACATTGAGAATGCGTATTTTATTCTATGCCATCGCACAAATTACACTTTGGGCTTACTTGACTCATTCGATAATCCATTGGCTTTCCAAACTTCTTAGGATCATGCGTGCACAAAAATATTGGACAACTGTAACAGTTCCCTGCCATGTTAGCTAACGGAGCAAATTGCATTGAATCTAAGCATGCTTGTTTGGGCGTTGGCATCGAATGTACTCCCTCCGTCCCAATTTAATTGGCACTCTAGTTTCCTCCAGTTTTCCCAAAATAATTGGTATTCTCACTTCCCAATGCACCTTTCTGTCTTCACAATACACCTCTATCTCTATCTCTCTCCTCCTCGTTTCTGCACACATACCTTTACCAACTTTTCTTAATCTCCGTGCCGAGTGCTAAAACGTCAATTATTTTGGGACGGAGGGAGTACCAGTTTGGGTTTTGTTTGGTGTAACAATTTTGGGACGCTTGGTGCTTTTCTCGATTGTGGCATTTTATAGCTTGGTCAATGTTTCATAAAATAAATGTTGTATTAAAATCAATATCAATCTGTTTTATGTAGGCGAAGACAAGAATCTCTGACTAATTTGGGCAATTTTAGGTTTATGTTACCCCCATTTGATTATAATTGTTAAGGGTCATTTTGTTTTTAAAAATGCGAAAAGTTTTGATGCTGCAAATGCGCCCTTGATCGTTTGGTGTCCATTTTGATTGTTGATGTGGTGCTTAGTTATTTTATAGTGGTGTTATGGCTGTATTTTCTGCCAAAATGAGAGTAGTTCTGATGGCATGAATTATTGGTCTTTACGCTCCTTAACGTGATCAACAAAATATTGATCATATTCCTCAAAAAACAAAATACTGATCATAGTTTATTAGCATGCTCTTTCAGGCTTAGCTCTGACTGTCTATAATATTTCTTTCGTTGTATCCTGTAATGGGCAAGTATTATTTTTGTTTTGTGTGTAATGAAAATGAACTTGCTTTGTGGCTCTTAAATATCCTGACAACTGATGCACTATTTGATAGAAGAGAAAATTTCGGAAGGGGATTTTGGCTTGTGTCACTTAACCCCATATTTTATGGTTATATCATTCCATAAAACCCCACCTTTCTCAAAACTATCATGAATATGACATGTGAACTATATCATTGTGCTTGCATGATGCATGGGGTGTAATCAATTTGATTAACGAATCATTTCGTTGGATGCACTGCCATGTAAGCTCTCAAGGTTAAAGTAAAGTCCATACATAAGATTCATATTTTTTAGAGGGGGGTGGGGTTTTATGAACCAATATGACCAGAATACCCGAAGTTAAGTGACCCGAGCCAAATACCTGGGGTTCTGTAGAACAAGGACCACAAAACTTGAGGTTTATGAAATTTATTTGATAGAACATCTAGGATAACAAGAGTGATAAATTGATTCACCTTGTTAAATTAGGTATCCTTTTGTATCATGTTTGGCCATCTTATCTCGTTACCCATTTGTGTGGAACTGAGATGTCTCCCATTTGCGTCTGGTTTTGCACTAAATGTTTGTGACATCAATCATTTTGGCGTCAACATGGAACTCAAGTTGGATGCAATATTTGTCTTATATTTATTGAATCTGCTTGTAAATATGGCTGAGGAACAAGAGAATTTGAAAAGGAAAAATCTGCATGGCACACGCATTTTGTGTCACGAGCATGTTGTTTCTCAAAGCTACTATTGAACAATGGTCGCTTTTTGCTCATTTCAGGCGACTTAGGGCTGGGAATCCACTTGCAGCAAACTTGAGTACCTTCAACTTTGCTGTCTTCAGATGACAAGAATGCCAGAGCCACGGTGGTGTGCCGTTCAGCTTGTATGTTTATGTGTTTCTCTCAATGAACACAGATTCTCTGTAGTAGTAGAATTTAGTTACGTCTCAATCTCTGTTGCACGCAGAGTATCACGTGTGAGGGTTGAGATATGTGCATATCGGCCTCCCGAAAGTGTTGCGGATGTATGTGTGGTTTTAAAATTTTACAACTTTGGTTAATTAGTTGTTGGACTGTTCTTGTTGGACCGTTCTCACCTGGTGTGATAAAACCGTCCTGATAAATTTCGTTCTGGCGGAGGCAGCCTCCGGGAGTGTCTCGGTTTTGTGCAGACATATGTGGTGATGGAAGCCTTCTGCATTTGCGGTTTAGCCTAGGTTGTGTATGGTAGTCCATAAGCAGATTTTTGCTTAGTGAGAGGAAGCAAGAAATCTTCTTACCTTTGAGATGAGCGAGAACTCGATAGCTAATGCATAATGTTTATAGGACGTCAGTGTCCGGAGGACAAAAAAAAAAAAAAAAAAAGAAAACATAACGGAGCCGGCGATCAACCAAGTTCGGCCCAGTTGTGCCCCACCCCAGTTTTTGGTCGTGGTTTTTTCACATAATGGTCCTTTTGAAGAAAGTTTTTCACATTTGAACCCCTGTCACAAAGATTTCCACGAATGGACCCCTTTTCTGGGCGCCGTGTCTTTTGGCGCCCAGGTCAAATAGGTGGGCGCCAAATCTATTGGCGCCCACCTATTGTAGGTGGGCGCCAAAAGACACGGCGCCCACCCCTGGAGGCAGTGTCGCACGCGAATGCTGAACTGACATGGTGAGCGCCAGAATCATTGGCGACCAAATCCCATAGGTGGGCGCCAAATGACGTGGCACCCAACCGTGCAACCTGAGCGCCAACAGTCGTGGCGCTCAGAACAGGGTCCATTCCTGAAAATCTTTGTGACAAGGGTCCAAACGTGAAAAACTTTAACTAAAAGGTCCATTTTGTAAAAAAACCACGTTTTTGGTCATGCTCTCGTGGTTCGAAAAGAAAGGGACGAAGGGTTGTGCTGAGAGTGAAATTTCTGAAGACGGGCTCCATCCGAATCCTTGACCGTGCTTTACACATCGTGCGTGCAAATCACGTCGTAAGGAATTCTCGATAAGACTAGAAAATTGGTGCACAGTTAGCGCGCCTTATGGCCGTTTGCGTTGTATAGTTTTTGTGCGCACATTGGTTCAACACGCATGATTTGTACGTACCAGTCTACTTGATTTATTCACCTAGGCATGACATGATAATTGGTAAGAGAAAACAACAAGGTATCTTAAAACTGTTTTTCTCCTTGTTAGTCTAATTATTTCCATTCGATGTGTTAGTTCAAAAAATAGGGCAATTCCCAATCAAGTAGTATAGCTACAGGCTAAAACGAATTACTTACGATATTCAGTCATGATAATTACTTCAACTGGTCTGACTGAAATTCATGTTCTATCAGCTCCAAGGCAAAACAATTTCTAGAACATTGCGAAGCATAGAATTTCACTTGCT
This sequence comes from Eragrostis nindensis, assembly GCA_012490785.1. NCBI lineage: Eukaryota > Viridiplantae > Streptophyta > Magnoliopsida > Poales > Poaceae > Eragrostis > Eragrostis nindensis. The sequence goes on from JAAXCT010001760.1 coordinate 55,679, forward strand.
CATACATAGTTGAAAGGCCCGCCTAGCATTTAGTGTGACTTTCTTGCTTAATACATATGAAACACAATAGGGCAATGTAAGAGCATTGTGTGAAGTTTGAACCATAATAAACTCTCATTTATCAAATTGTAACAATGCCAGAGTCATAAAAAATTCTAACAAGCTACAATTTTGGATATTTGGTAGTTCAACCTGTTCCAGCGGTGCCACAGCTTACCTGTTGTAACGAACATGGATCACAATCACCATTGTATGATTGTATCGGGCTGAAGCAATAACACATTTGAAGGTTGAATAAATCTTGTGAAGTTACAGTAAAACTCAAGCGTGATGTTCCCATGATTTCTTAATATACTTTGGTAAAGACAGATTTTAGACTGAATTAGACATGCAACTAAAATTCCCTATGCAATGACAGAAAAACCCGACATTGGACCATACTTTGACTCCCTCATCTCTGATAATGCGGCTGAGTATAAAATTTATGAATGACTTCATCACAATTCAAATGGACTGCATTGCGGTACTTCAGATGAATGGATAATTGTTATACAACGAGCAATAATGATACCACAGACTGATTCCATATAGAACAGGTATGGGCGAGTAAAACCAATGGTGTATTAATTCTACACTTTCAGAGAACTCTAAGCTTCACATGTACCAAGACTACGATCCCCAAATTCTGAATATAATACCTACATACTGAAAATTCGTTTTTTCTTTTCTTAATCCTATTATAGATCATCTATGATAGCTACTATTGAAGAGTAAATAGAAATTGAATAGCTAAACTTTAGTTTATCGACCATGGATTTTAGTTCATACCTTCTAGCATTTCCTTTTTTCATCAATTCAGTGCTTTAGTTCAGAACTGGATGACCTCGTAGGACATGGTCACAGGCATTCATAGGCACTGAAACTTCCCTGAATAGTTGAACATGCTTATCTCTCGCACAGAAATGCGGTCAGGCAAGTTCTAAAAAATTCTCGCACAGAAATACCTGTGATGGTTTCCAACGCCAGGCATGCCTGATTGACAGTCCATCTGCATGTGGAGTACGTAGCACCTGAGCATGACGGTGGTGATGATGCCTAGCTAGGTACAGTTCTGACTTCTGAGATCGGCGTAGTTGATGTTGCTACTCAGACATATCGTCGAACAATTGGTGGACAAGGTGTAGATGGAAGTGTCATTGTTGAATAAAACAGCAGCAGCGCCAGCGAATCTGAGGACTTCGGTGGTCATGGATGAAATCAGGCCCGTCGTCTGCTTTCTCGCTGACCTGTGAATGAATGATTTTGTCATCGGAACATTCGCGCAGTATATGGGCAGCTCGGTGTTGAGGAGGACGTTGAGGGCAGCATCTGCGCGGCTGCGAGTGCCACTAGGACGCCGATATCCGTATCTTTGTTGTTCTCCTCATGGCGATCGCACATCGACGGCGAAGCAGATGCAGGTAGAGGTGATCGGCGGCGCAAAGTCACGAAGAGAAAGGCATAGAATTCACAGAGCCGCCACTGATGCCTGCTGGAGCCTCACGTCACGGCGGCCCGAGCCGGGATGAGCGCGCGTCTCCCGGGAGGTAGCTGGCGGGCGCAAAGCAGATGGACCAAGCGGGAAAAGTTCCTGTGCTACCGCGGGTTCCCGTACTACCGTGCTACCACTCGGAATAGCGCAAAAACGATGCAACGAAAAATAGCAACAAAAATATGAATGGATACTGCATGCAACGATCTACAATTCATATTTTTGGTTGAGGTGCAACCGAAGCTCGTACAAGAAGATTAAAAAAGAGAAATCAGCCTGTGAATAGTAACGGGTTGCGGGTGTGTGATGAACAGTTGCAACCCGCACTGTTCACAGCCTGATTTCTCTTTTTTGTATCTTCTTGTACGAGCTTCGGTTGCACCTCAACCAAAAATATGAATTGTAGATCGTTGCATGCACTATCCATTCATATTTTTGTTGCAATTTTTCGATGCATATTTCTCGTGCTACAGTGCTCGGTAGCACGGTAGCACGAGAAGGGCCGGTTGCACCGGAACTTCTCTCTGGACCAAGCAAGGCAGCGTGTGGCAGGAGGCGACGAAGGGTCTAGAATCTAGAAGCAGATTCTTTCACCTGACATATGGTTGCCTGAAGTTTACCACTCACCTTTAATTCGACGGTCGAAATTTTTTTACTGACGTGGACCATCCCAAAGTGGGAGAATGCGACCGCATTGGGAGAGTTAAAGATGCCTTCGGTTTTGCATTTTATGTGTCTCCAGATTTCTCCTCAGGCTCAAACGCTTTACCAAGTTTGCTATGGTAATGGGCTTCATCCCTGTCGTGTATTATGGTCTTTATTAAAAATTGTAACCATTATTGAGAATTTAGAAATTTCACTTATTTGATGAAATACAAGATGTAGCCTGTGAAATTATATCACATTTGCAATTCTATTAAATTTCCATGTGCCTTTTTTTTTGGGGGGGGGGGGGGGGATAAAAGTTTCCATGTGATTTTATTTTAAAGGTTATCACTTAATTTGCTAGAAATATAAAAAGTGACATGTGAACATATAGTACATTTGTTAGACTATGAAATTCCCATGTTCTTTTAAAAAAATTATGTATTTTTTCTCTTCATTTTTCTCGAATAATCTACCATCCAGATTATTTTACATTCTAGGTAACTTTAAATTTCTCGCAAGGTGGCCTCCGAGGTTGACAAGGCTGGGACGCGCGACGAGCTTGGCACGGCGCTCGAAGCGCGGGGTGACTCGGCACTGAGAGCCGCGGCTGTAACCTCCCAGGCCAGAGTACGGCTCCAGGCCAAGTACGGGTTCTATCTTACAGTAGCAACTCTTACACTTTCGTCCTTACTTTGCGTAAAAGGGTTAACCTGGTTACTACTGCACCCTAGACTGGATATTTAAGTTGGTCATGCTCCCTCTCAACTTAAATGTGGGACTAAACCCATGCACACTAGCACTACATGCTCAGCTGCATCTTGGGCCGAATCTCTTTGGGCTGGGCTTTCACATCCATCCCCCCCCCCCCCCCCCCCCCCCCCCCCCCACCCAAGAACTCGACGTCCCCGTCGAGCAGTGGACCAATTTATCCCGAAGAGACAGATGTACAGTGAACACCCCAGGCCAGAGTACGGCTCCAGGCTCGTACGCCTACAGTGCGAGCCCTACCTCACAGTAGCAGCTCTTATGCTTTTGTCCTCACTTCGTGTAAAAGGGTTAACCTGGTTACTACTGCACCCTGGACTAGATATTTAAGTTGGTCATGCTCCCTCTCAACTTTAATGTGGGACTAAACCCATGCACACTAGCACTACATGCTCAGCTGTATTTTGAGCCGAATCTCTTTGGGCCGGGCTTTCACATCCATCCCCCCTTTAAAACTCGACGTCCCCGTCGAGCAGCGGACCAATTTACCCCGAGGGGACAGATATACAGTGTAACACCCCAGGCCAGAGTATGGCTCAGAGCCAGTCTGTAGAACACCTAAGCTGCACACAATAGTCGTATCTTGATGTAAAGTGTTGCTATGTATGATGTAGTGTGAATGGAATGTGTATGATGAGGGTGGCTTTTGCATTGCCGAAACCTAGTCATAACAACGCCGTAACCACGTCGGATATAAACAAAAGATGTTGTTCATCAACTCGAACGGAAGTGTTGCCTTTGCCTTGTCGATACCCAGCAACGATGTATGTTCCATTCGATCCTGTCGTATGAGACGTGTATTGACTTAGCTTCGCCATAACTTGGCCAAAGCCTCGTCGATACTAGACGGAAGGTAATGATTGATTAGAGGAGTGCTGCAATTAGCAGCGTGTGTTCATGTTTGGACGATGCTTGTCGTTAAAGCTTGACCAATTATTCTTAAATGGATAGGTGAGCGGCAGTTGCCAACAGTATCAGCTTATGGAGTCTGCTCGCATGCTACTCTCTCCGTTCCAAATTATAAGTCACTTTAGCCTTCTCAATTTTTCTCAGTGTTCTTACTTTCCGATGCACCTTTCTTTCTTCCCTATACATCTCTATCTTTACCACTCTCCTCTTTGTTTTCTGTACACCCACTATAACATCCCAGCCCTAATCCAACTTTTAAGTGCTCAGTTAGTGCAAATTGATCTCAACTGATCAAGTCATATGTTCATTCAAAAACAAATCAATTTGAAAATGGTCAAAATGGAGCTTGAACTACAACTTCAAACTTTTGCACAGAAGTGGGCCCAATTAAAAATGTTTCTGAGGTTCTTTGTCTCAAAATAGAATTTGAAGATTTTTCCAGATTTTTAGAAAAAGGGGAAGCAGTTCAAATAAATCTGGAGAAATTCAAATAGTTTCTGTCTTGTTTGAATTTTTATTCAAATTCTGTGCAGAGATTTGAAATACTCCAATAAGGGTAAATGTTCCTCTAGCTTTGAAGTTTCAACCCTGATGTTTCCGGAATTTTTGGACATGTGAAGGTTGAGATTGGAGCTCTTCAATTTCGCACGTGGAAAAATCGTTTGGAAAAAGAAATATGGCCGCGTGTCACCTCCTTCCTCCTCCTCTCACTGTGCTGCCTACTCTCCTGTGCACGGCGTCATGCCGTCGTCCTCGCCCGCGCGTTGGCGCCGAACTTGCACACCAGCTCGCCCTCATCCATTTCCCCGAGCTGCTGGCCGCCTATCTCTCTCTCTCTCTCTCTCTCTTTTCTATCTTTCCTCGCGCGCACGCACAGCCGCCATTGCCGCCGGAAGGACCTCGCAGCGCGCCACCGCTCCGCTCCTCCTTGAGCTCGATCCCAACAGCAAAAGTGTGTGCAAGGGACCCCTCTACTTCCTCCCTAGCATACACACTCCCTTTTCTCGCGCCCTAGCTAGAGATCGAAGAGAGTTCTCAGTCATGGCCGCCGGGTGAACGATGTGGACCTCGCCGTCGATTCCTTCCTCTACGGTGAGCCCCACACCGGAAATCCCCTTCTTCCCCGACGTCGACCGCCGAACCGATCCGCTCTTCCGACGAACTCCTACCTCTGGGCTTCTTCCTCGACGACATCATCGACCCTCTGGTCCGCACCGTCGAGGTGAAGCTCGCGCTTCCTCTACTTATCCCTCTCGCCGCCTCCTCCCGCCCGAACAGAGCCTCGCCGCCGCTCGCCACCGCCACTCTCGCCGCCAGCACGCCACCGCCGCCCGCGCCACGCACCACGCTACTGCGTCGAGATCGCCTTCGCATTATTGTCGCGGAGCTCCACCTCTCGTCGTCCGTTTAGCCGTGGTTTGACCGGAACGCCGGCCATGCCGCCGCCGCGCCCTAGCACTGGTACAGTGCCAGGCCTTTGTTCTTTTTCTTTTCATTTCATTTTCTTTTTGAAAATCGGCTAAGTTGTAAAATCGATAGACAATAAACTATAGCTCAGAAAAATACGAAATAAATTTTGTAGGGATCCCTGTAAGCAGACCTACCCAGTTATACAAGAACTTCATCAAGACTCTCAGTAAATAAGTTTACAAAATTCAGAGAATGAAAACTTTAATGAATTTTTGTAGCCTTTTCTATTCATGCAAAACTTATGAATTTTGTTGTGCATGCATATCATGGCATTCCTGAGTGTTTTACCAAGTGGCACATTTAATTTCTGCATATTTGAACAGTAATTACATTTTCAAGCTTTACCTTGTTTCTTTTCCATGAAATTATTGCTGCTTGTTTTTTTGTCCAATTTTTGTATATGTCACTTTCCATAGTAGTTCCATGCTATGAAAAATACAAAGTAAAGTTTTTGACTTTCAGAACCATGTTAAAGAATTTCGAAATGAAATATGTTGTTTCGACATTTTTGAAACCCTAAAATCTTGTTGCCTTTTTGAAAATACTCTAAATGGAAGCACCTTGAAATTTCTTTATGCCATTTCTGAGCATCACAGCAACATCCTCATCATGGCATTGCATTAGTTCATGTAGCAAAGTTTCATGTATGCATTGCATTAATTTTTGTTTTGCATTGCATCATTATAGGAACTGACGCCGGAACCGAGGACGTGGAGATCATAGCCGAGGAGACCGGCGCTGACTTGAACCATCTTGAGTGTGCTGACCACCAGACCCAAGGCAAGCCTCGGTGTACTCCTATATTTTACAAAATTTCCCTTTTACTCACATGTATGCGAGTCATGCGATGTGCATTATGTTTAGGAATTGTATGCAACTATAGATGCATTATAAATCCATGTCCTATGGGTTTGTTCAGTTTTTGTACAGCCACTCGGTAGATTTTTGCTATGCTTATTGTCGTGTCATCGGTAGAAAACCAGGAGGTATGGAGACCGCTCAGTATAAGTGGTTCGGGTTGCTTATTGCTCTCATGTGATGATAATGAATATGAGACCGAACGGGGAAGTTCATGTGTAGGTTGAGGTGGCAAGGTTGTCCTTGTTCGCCATAGCCCTGTTTGTGTCGGTTGACGACCGATCGTTGTGGACCCGTTGATCAAGTTTGAACGTACCGGATGCATGCTAGCCATATGGGAACTAGTAAAATGAGGTAACTCGATGCTTATAGTGTTAGACGTGAACCCTCCTCTCTTTTGGTGATGAAGATGGTATGGTGGTTGCGGGTATGTGTTTGAAGGGAGGGTACACGGCTAACCACGGATAGCTCCGGCGTGGGTATCGCGTGGAGGACATGTGCCCGGGAGAGGTGTTAAGCGGCCCGGCTCTATGGTGTCTTGTGAAAGGTTGCCGTGCGTGACTCTTTGTGAGTGTGCGTACGTCGTCTATCCGGGTTTCTCCTTCAAGATGTAAATCAATTCGAATCGCCGTCCCTCGCGGTTATTGAGTACCACTTGTGATCGCTGCCACATCGTAGTAAGAAATTGCACATGATGGATAAACTTGCTGTTTTGTACTTCAATTAATTGTATTGCAACCTTGTATGGACTAGTGTAGGTTGCTCACCTTTATATTTATGCAAGAACCCTTTTAATTTGGCTAAAATGTGAAAGCAAGGACTAACTTCTAGTGCTTCTTTTATGCAATATTATCTTTACCTTGGTCAGCCCTCTGCATGCTAGAAGTCGGTCTTAGAAGAAAATTTTGACGGGTAAGACTTGCTGAGTATTAGTTACTCAGGGCTTTTGTGGAAATCTTTTTGCAGATATCCCTAATCATAGCTATTGTGATTGTTGTAGCAAGGTGGTGTGGGAGGGTGAGCCACCCAAGGACTGCTCCATTGAGTGGGTTCCCTCCTCTCCCAACCAAGAGCAAGGTGAATGAGATCGTGTCTACGGACCGGACATCATCTCCTTGTAGATATGTATTGTCGAGTTTATCGCTTCCGCTAGTTGTTTATGTAATCGAATTTCGAACTCTTTATGTATTGTAAAACTTTACCTAAGAACTTGAACTCCTTTGTGTAACTAAGTGTGGAAACTAAGTTGTAATAACTAAAACATATTGTACCCTATTTTATCTATGCTCTTGTGTGTGGTCATTTGGATGCTTGCTTCGTCAAGTGTCACCCGATCTCGATCCTTAATAGCTAACCCATCATTATTTGAGGTGGGATGCTACACCACCTTTACACACCTCTCCTTAATCTCCGCATCCAAAGCTAAAACGCCTTATAATTCTGAACTGAGAGAGTACTTTGAGCAAAGTGGTGCTGTACCCTGATGGCAAGTAGCTGATAACATATTGAAGCTCGGATCTTAATGTATACGTAGCTACACGTAGCCTGGTAGCTACGGAAGTTACTTTGATAGTAGCTTAGTTGGAGAGTAAGTATGGTAACCATGGTAATCTCTCTTTGATCATAATACGGCATATGTATCGTATCAAATACTCGGCCAGAGTGTCAATACGCCATGCATGCATCTTGCTTGGATGATGTTTGTCTTCAATATTTTTATTTTGCTTGCACAAGTATTATGATCCGAAGATTATTTAACATACTCTATAGTATCATTATGACAGGCAGACTGTCACAGGTAGACTGTAAGCCCTCCATGGTAGGAGACTGCTTGTCCGACACTGTTGTGTGAAGTGTGAAGTAGACTGTTCGGCCCTCCCCAATGGGAGGGTTTTCGCCTTACATTCTGATGGTAAAATTAAGAGGCAGAACAATGGGAGTCTGCCTGTCTAACGCTGTTGTGTGAAGGTGAGAAGTAGACTGTTCGCCCTTCTCTAATGGGAGGGTTCCCGCCTTACTTCTCTAATGGTAAAATTAACAGGCAGATCGTCGGCCCTCACCAATGGGAGGTTGCCCGTCTAACGCTGTTGTGTGAAGGTGAGAAGTAGACTGTTCGGTCCTCCCCAATGAGAGAGTTCCCGCCTTACTTCTCTGATGGTAAAATTAACATGCAGATTGTTGGCCCTCACCAATGAGAGGTTGCCCGTCTAATGCTTCTTCTTTTTTTTTCTTTTTTTTTGCAAGGAACTGTCTAATGCTGTTGTATGATTTGAAGACGGATGCTTCGCTTTGATGAGGAAGCATACCGTGCGTTCCGCCGGGAAGATGATGAGAGCAGCTTGGCGGAGCTCATCGTCGTGGGATTTAGAGCTTCAATGGGACGGCGAGTTGCAGCGCATGGCCGCGACTCCCGCGTTGAGGCGTGGATGCTTCTGCGGTTCCGGCGAGGACATCCTCTGGCCGCGTCGTCGTGCGGCGTCTCCTCCGCGTCGATGGCGTGGAGTTGCGGCGCAACGGCGTCTCCTGGCGGCGGCGTTGTGTTGGCATGCATCTCTCCTGGCGGCGCGCGTCCCTCTTAGCCGGGGTGCTTCGGTTTGTTTGTACAGGCAAGCATCCGTCGGTTAACCCGGCGATACGTATCCATGCATGCAAATCTGTTCGAAACCAACTACAGCATATTATCTCTAGGACGCGCAGCCTTATCTCCAGCAAGTCTGTTTAGATGCAGGTTTGCATGCTTATCAACAGCCATCGTACGAACGAACGAGACGTACACAATGTCAGGTGGGCCCAGCAGCCAGGTGTACGCATGCTTACGAGAGACGTAGACATGCAAGTCCGTTTAGGAAGTTCAGAACTCTCTTATCTCTTCAAATCTTCCTGAAGAATCTCCCATGCATAATCACGTGTTGACATAACGACGCGTGCATTTAGTTGTACAGACGCGTAGGCATGCAAATCTCTTGTTTAAACCACATTCGAATTGTATCTCACTATCACAAAAACAGCTTGTAGGGGCGGTGGAAAAACGCTTGTAGCGGCGGGGATGGCGGCCCGCCGCTGGGCATCCGTCGCTACAGAAAAACAGCTGTGGCGGCGGATGCAGCACAGCCGCCTCAACAAAAAACATTGTAGCGGCGGGCCACAACTTCAGCCGCCGCTACAGATGAATCCAGAAAATATAAAAAAAAAGCGGCTCCGGCCACGGCCGCCGCCGTTGTTGTCACCGCCGTCCAGATCCACTCGTCGCCGTGAAGGAAGACCACACTGCCGTGGACGCCGTGCCGGACCACCGTGACACCGGATCTCACCGAAATCCTAGCCGACGATGGTCTCGTTGCTCCAGCGCCGCTTGCACTTCGTGGTGCCGTCGCGGCAAATGGACACCAGTCCGAGCGTGATGAAGAGGAGGGGGCGCTGTCGACGAGGAGGGAGAGGAGGAAGCGCGCCTTCGTCGGGGAGGCCGTGGCGCCGCCTCGTCTGGGGAGGAGCAGCCGGCGTCGCGCCACACCTCTGAGGAGCCGCACCGCCGCCGGATCTGGAGGACGAAGAAGTTGTCGACGGGGCCGCGCCGCTCGTCGTCGTCGAGGAGGGGCTCGTCGTTGAAGAGGGGGCGCCGCCGCCGGATCCGGACGAGGAGGGGGCATCGACGCCGGATCCGGACGAGGAGGGGGCACCGCCACCAGATCCGGTCGAGGAGGGGGTGTCGGCGCCGGATCCCGCCGAGGTGGGGGACGCGCCTACACTATCTCCTTGCCGAGGGGAGTCGAGGAGGAGTAGGAGAAGCCACCGCCGCACGGTCCGCTCACGGACGTCGCCGCCGCCCGGTCTGCTCGTGGGAGCCTCACGGGAGCCGCCGTCGTCGCGGGAGCAAAGAGAGAGAGAGAGAGAGAGAGAGAGAGAGAGAGAGAGGAGGGGCGTCGTGTTGTGCGGCTGAGCAAGGGATAGGGAAGGGGATAGGTTAGGGTTTTGCTATTTTATAATCGTGGGCTGCGACGGGCTGGTTGGGCTGCGGCGGGCTGTAGCGGCGGTTGAAGACATGGGCCGCCCCTACAGAGGAGTGTAGCGGCGGATGAAGATACGGGCCGCCCCTACAGAGGAGTGTAGCGGCGGTTCAAGTTTTGGACCGCCCCTACAGGCCCGTGGGGGTTTGTAGCGACGGATTTTTTTAAGCCCGCCGCTATTCTCTTGTTCCTTCCGTCGCTACAGGTCTCTTTTGTTATAGTGTCTCCAGCTAGCTAGCAAAGCAAACCGGCGGGTAGAGATGTACGTATTCATCACGAGAGATGATCAACAAAACGATGCCATGTGGACCAATAACTGAAGCAACCAAGCCTGGTTCAGTTGGGATTGTATACGTATTCAACACATCTCCACTACGAAATAGCATCAGGCCTCACGTGTCGAGTATCTGACGTGACTATGATGTTCCTGATTTCCCTTCTAGAAGCAATAATGCAAAGTCGTGAAGTATCTGATTAAATTAAGAGCCATTTGCCAGGTTCCTTTAAATCTTAGGGCAGGTACAACGCTACACGTAGGTAGTCTCATAGTCCGTCTCATGCGTTGCCACATACGATTTTTGATGATATGGAAGAGAGAGATGGCGGTGAGTGAAAGAGATGGTTGTTTTGCGAGGCAAACAACCTCATGCGCTAAAATTTAGGAGTATGAGACGGCTTTCACACCATTATACGAGTTGTAGTTGCCATGCAACTCATAAATATTTCTTTTTTAATCCACAAATAAAGGAGCTATGCTATTTCTATAAGACAACTAAAACAACCATCCATTGTATATATGGTCTTATAGATCGTCCTATGATTACGTGTCATGCATGAGACCACCTATGAGACAACACCTTTGTACCTGCTCTTATAACGCATACCTTTGGCTTGCATGCAAAAGTCACTTTAGATATTGTCTTGAATTTTTTTTTGAGTTCATAAAAATCCATCAAACAATTATATACGTAATTCTTATTTATTTGGTAGAACTTGAAGTTGTACTATTTTTTAGCTTATAAAAACATGAGCTAGGTAATTTTTCTATGTAGGCTGCATTCGCATCATCTTGTCCAATTGATTATGGAATACATGTGCTAGGTCTGAAATTAAGAGTTTACCTCTGTTTTACCATTTGAATTGTCTCTTGACTTGTGGAAATGTGCGTTCACAATTTTTTGACATGGTTGAAGAGTTTAAGTTCATTGATTGCCCAAGTTTAGTGTGAATGCAGGTTGCATTGCAAGCCATGTGTGTAGCTTAAATCCATGGTGCACGGACTGAATATGTAACTTCGCTTCACACCGTGACAAGGGGAGAATGAGGCATATGATTGGTGTAGTCATTTGCCGTTCGTCGATCATGTGAAAGGATAAAAGGATTTTCCAATGATAATACTAAACCAGGAGGTGGGCGTGGTTAAAAAACAATAAATGTATGTCCTTCATATAAACAATAAATATATGCCCTTCATATATCAGCAATCGGAATAAGATCAGAAGCACTTCCTTAGAATGAAAGCAAGCAGAAGGAGAGATTATGGAGCATGTTTCTAACCAATTACACTATGCAAACTTTCCTTTTTGGTTATGATATGATTTTACAGAGTGTGCTTTGCATGCCAGTGAATTGGTCCATGTGATTTTGTCGTCTGATTTTATCTGAACCTGTTCAATTCTAGTCGACCTAGGCTGCAAAGGAGAGATATAATAGGGTTTTTACATAATATGAGGTTTGGATGAATTTTGATGAGTTTTAAATTAATTCTCTGATTCTATATAATGAGCTACTTAATTAAGATGATAAGGTGTTGTACTACTTAACATTTGAACTGAACCCTGCCTTAGATATGAGATTGATGAAAGACTGCACAAAGATTCCTCTAGATGTAAGTTTTGTAACACATTTGATATACACTTCTAAAATGTTTATCATGTATTATTTCATTTTGATTGCATCATTTGGTTGTCATCGCTCACTACACCACAGCGCACAAAGACCTTCTTGGTGAGTCGTTATAAGTGACGTTGGTAAAAGTTTTACCGACGCACCACTTTTTAGCGACTTACCGTTGGATGGTACTGTAATGAATTACCGACCCATAGTCAGATGCTACTTAATACATTTACCAACCCACCATCCATTGCTAATCATATTTTCCCATTAAAAAAAAGACTAAAGATTTTTTGACCTGATATTCAGAGGAAGGTAAATAAAGATACAACAATGCATTTCCTCGAACAGAATCAATCAATTGAACGTTGCAAAAATCCAAATTACTCTTAAATATGAACATTCTTTGAAGTACAAGTTTAACTAATCTATCATCATACAACATGGAAAACTATGTAATACTGTCTAGTCTCATAAGTTACAGTTTACAAGTTGAAATATGTTTCCTCTAGGCGACGCGCAACAGATCCTTGGAGCAAAGACTTCAACTCGAGCCCATAATTTTCCTTGACCAGCAGTAATATGTTTGCATGCTTCCTCAAAGCTACGCACAACTGATCCTTGGAGCAAAGACTTCAACCTGAATAATTGAAATCTTTGTTCAGAAGTGGCCACACCTATGAATTGGATTCCCATACTGTTTTGAGTCTTTAGATGATATTCCATATGTAGCACTGTCATAGTCAGAAAATAGATACATATGAATGCCTCTGTGTATGTATAGACTATAGAGAAAGAAAAAAATTGTTGCATACAGAACATCATGTACAGCAGCTCAATTCAATAAAAACTGGTTACAGATTACATATATAGTGGACTGAATATTACTGTAACAGAATTTGATCTGCATGTACTGCTACTGAACATATTTTGAATTTAACTTGCCATTTGCCACTTTATTAGCACCAAACTAAGAGTAGGTATTGAATCTGTTGAGCTTGTTCACTAATAAAGAAGGGAACAAATAAAGAAAAAGTGGTAAATAGAGAAGATGAACAAATAAAGAAAAAGGATGTTACCTTAGTAGAAATTGGTACAACCTGCAAAGATCTGAGTAGGTTTCCAATAGTTCGATTCCAGTATCTGCAGGCTGGAGTGAGGAAGAGGCAACGAAGGAAAGTGACCACGAGTCAAGAAATCCATACCAGATTGGGGATTAGACTCATCGTTGAGGGGACCAGCTACATAAGACGTAGCTCTGCAGAACGCCGCCGCCGCTTGGCATCCAGATTCTTGGGCTTTTGAACCCCGTCGCGCTCCTTCTCCTTCACCTCCTCACTGCTGCGCGCCCCCTGCCGTGACGGCCTGCAGATCTGGTCCACGGCGGGACGGAGAACTGATGGGGTCCACCGGATCTGCGCGTCAGGGAGATGAACTGAAGAGAAGAAGGTCGGAGGAGAGCGGATCTGTTGGAGTCGTCGACGAGAGAACTGGCGGCGGCGGAGAGGAGAGCAGGAGCACGGGATGCGGTTTGGGGGAGACTGGGAGAGACGGAGACGAGGACGAAAATGACTAGTTGGCCGGCTAGGGTTATCGTTGTTGGGCCTTTGGGCTTGACTTTCGCGGAGCGGGGGATTCGGCGAGACTTTTGCCGACCCACTCTGCCACTTAACAGTCAGGAGACGCCGTGGCGGCGGGCGATGACCTAGGAAACTAGGGCCTCGGCGACTTCGACGGCGACCATCCCCGTCGAAGGCTCCTTCGCGACATCGAGTCCTCAACCTCGGCTGCGACCTTGCTGCCCCTGCTCGGGCTGAACCAGGGGCTGATTTACTCAGCTTCCCGGCCTTGGCGGGGTCTGCAGTTTAGGTCTTCGAGGGGCAGGACGAGGGTGGAATATGGCAGCGGGATCGTCTGATTCTACGGCAGGGAAGAAGATTAAGGAAGACGTGAAAGAAAAGACACGGTGTGTGGCGGGCTCTGGCGAGTGCCGCCGGAAGCAATGAGCTGTATTAGTTGGAACTGTCGCGGTTTGGGCAATGCTGCGACAGTCAAGGAGCTTCGCGATATTGCGAAGAAGTATGCCCCGACGGTGTTATGTGTGCTAGAAACTCAAGTCCACAAAGCACGTGTTGAAGCTTTAAAAGGTACTCTAGGCTATGATTGTTCTTTTGCTGTTAGCAGTTCAGGCCGTAGCGGCGGTCTTGGAATTTTTTGGAACAACACAACTAGAGTGGAAATTTTACCGTACTCGCAGTACCACATTGATGCAGTTGTTACAGAGAACGGGTGTGATCCATGGAGACTGACATGTGTTTATGGTGAATCTCAAATCCCCGAGCGCTATAAAACATGGGACATGTTGAAATTTATCAAGGCGACATCTCCCCTTCCCTGGGTGTGTATTGGAGATTTCAATGAAGTTCTCCATAGATCAGAGCATAAAGGTGTTCAAGAGCGGAGTCACGCTCAGATTGAGGGGTTTAGGGAGATGGTTGATGTGTGTGGCCTCTACGACCTTGGATACGAAGGGCGTAGCTGGACTTATGAGAAGAAAGTGGCCGGAGGCACCTTCTGTAGGGTGCGGCTCGACCGAGCACTTGCAACGGCGGATTGGTGCTCACGGTTCCCGGATGCAAAGGTGAATCACCTCACAGCAGCGGCGTCGGATCACGACCCCATTGTGCTACGCTGGGATGCTAGTCCGAACAGAAACAGACGGAGAAGGAGGAGGAAAATTTTTCGGTATGAATTAATGTGGGAAACTCACAATGATTTCTTGCCGATGATGTTGCAGGCTTGGACAAATGAGGGCAGGGCATGCACGCTCAAGGAACTCCAACAGAAATTGACAGCGGTCTCGGGCCGTCTTGGTGATTGGGAGTTGCACTCGTTTGGTAGTGTGAGAGCGGAGATCAAGAAACTTAATGCTGATCTCGACCGTCTCCGTTCTGACCCGTCGCGAACGGGACCGACACATGCAGAGATCAAAGTGGTCGATCGAATTAATGAGCTCAACCACAGAGAAGAAGTAATGTGGCGACAGAGATCTCGAATTATGTGGTTAACAGCAGGTGACAAGAACACAAAGTTTTTTCACCTTCGTGCTAGTCAGAGGAGGAAAAGGAATAAAATTACCAGGCTGAAGAAACCTGATGGCCAATTTACAGAAGACGAGAGGGAGATGGGCTCTATGGCATCAGCTTTTTTTCAGAATTTGTATACGTCAGAGGGCACGACTGATATGCAGGAAGTATTGAGCACAGTTCCAGTAAAGGTGACGTCTGAAATGAACGAACAGTTGCTTCGTCCCTTCCACAAGGATGAAGTGAAAGAGGCGCTCTTTCAGATGTTCCCAACAAAAGCTCCTGGCCCTGATGGTTATCCGGCGCACTTCTTTCAACGGCATTGGGATATCTGTGGCGATGAGGTGACTGATGTTGTGCTGAGAATGCTGCGTGGCGAGGACGACCCTGCAGTTACCAACGACACGTGCATCGTGTTAATTCCCAAGGTTGATAATCCAGAGGAGTTGGGACAATTCAGACCTATAAGTCTGTGCAACGTGATTTACAAAATTGCATCTAAGGTTGCTTCGAACAGGTTAAGAGCTATCCTTTCTGAAGTAATTTCAGAGGAGCAATCTGCTTTTGTTCCTGGGCGCCTGATTACTGATAACATCATCGCGGCATATGAATGCATGCACTTCATGAAAAAGAAGAGGGCCAAGGATAGCAGATGCTGTGCACTGAAGTTAGACATGAGGAAGGCATATGACAGGGTTGAGTGGGACTACCTGAAAGCAATCATGATCCGTATGGGGTTCCATCGGCTTTGGGTTGAGATGATCATGAGATTGGTTTCTTCGGTATCTTTTTTCGTATTGTTTAATGGAGATCGGATGGAGAGTTTCAAACCATCGAGGGGAATTCGGCAAGGAGACCCAATTTCTCCTTATTTGTTTTTGTTGGCAGCAGAGGGCCTTTCGTGCCTTTTGAAATCTAAAGTACAGTCTTCGCAGCTCAATGGAATTATGGTGGCACCATCGGCCCCGATGGTGAGTCACCTACTCTTTGCGGATGACAGCCTGCTGTTTTTCAAAGCAAATAGAGAGAGCGCAGAGGTGGTGAAACAAGGTCTTGAAGTCTACTGCCGAGCATCAGGGCAAGAAGTGAATTTAGACAAGTCTTCTATTCACTTTGCTAAGGGATGCAGTGAGAGCGTCAGGGAGGCTATTAAGATTACTCTTAATGTCCATAACGAAGCCCTTAGTGAGAAATACTTGGGCATGCCCACTGACGTGGGTAATTCTTCCAATGGTGCTTTCAAATATCTTAAAGATAGAGTGTGGAAGAGAGTCCAGGGATGGATGGAGCAGATTTTGTCTGCAGGAGGAAAAGAAGTATTAATCAAGTCAGTTGCGCAAGCAATTCCGACTTACTCAATGTCATGCTTTCGACTACCGAGAGGCTTATGTCAACATATTGATGGCTTATTGAGAAGCTTCTGGTGGGGTTCTAGAGATGGGAAACGAAGAACTTGTTGGGTTGCCTGGGAAGACATGACGAAGCCCAAACAAGATGGAGGACTTGGTTTTAGAGACATGGAGCTCTTTAACCTAGCGTTGCTTGCTCGACAAGCGTGGAGAATTATGTCTGACCCTGACACGCTGAGTGCCCGGCTTCTCAAGGCAGTTTATTTCCCAGAACAGGACTTTTTGGACGCAGAGGTGGGTACCTCGCCGTCGCGTGTATGGCGGGCGATTGTCGATGGCAAAGAAGTGCTAAAGCAGGGTCTCATTCGGAGGATTGGGACTGGAGAGTCGACAAGAGTATGGAGCATGAACTGGCTGCCGCGTGATGGGATGCTCAAACCAATAGCGAGTTGTAAGCCGAACCCTCCGCAGCTAGTTAGCGAACTGATTGACCACACTACTAGGTCGTGGAATCTCCAGGTGATTGATCAGTTTTTCAGTCCAATGGACAAGGAGGTTATCACTAATATACCACTATGCACGACCAACGACGATGACTTCTGGGCGTGGCATTACGAGCGGACGGGAGTCTTCTCGGTGAGATCGGCATATCGAATGCTAGTGAAGAATAAAGAAGTCAGGTCAGCTTGGATGGAGAACAAGGCTGGGAGGTCAGATGTGAAGGCCGATCAGCAGGAGTGGTCAGAGTTGTGGAAGATCAAGGTTCCATCCAAGGTTCGTGTCTTCTTATGGAGATTGGCACGACACTCTATTCCTACTGGAGATGTACGACACCATAGGAACATGGCTACGACTAGTTCCTGCAGTATTTGTGGAATGGAGGACTCATGGAAGCACTCGATGCTAGAGTGTAATATGTCCAAGTGCGTCTGGGCACTGGAGAGGGAAGAGATCATGGAATTTCTCTGTCAGATTGACGATCAGAGTGCACGGGGCTGGTTAGCACAACTGATGAAACATCTTTCGCATGAGGACCTGACCCGAGTAGTTGTCAGGTTGTGGGCTATCTGGCATGCCCGACGGAAGGCCATACATGAGAGTGTGTTCCAGAGTCCGCTGTCTACGCACTGCTTCGTCGAGCGCTATATCGCTGAGCTTGACTCTTCAGTACCTCCGGCGAAGGAGAAACAACACGGACAGGTTGTGGTGGTGCCTAGATGGATCCCCCCTCCATCGGGTATGATGAAGGTGAACGTTGACGCTGCCATGTCGAAGAACCGGAGCATTGCAGCATGTGCTGCAGTAGCGCGCACCGAGAGTGGTGATTTTCTGGGAGCCTCTGTGATCGTCATGGAGGGGATAACAGAAGCCGAAGTTGCAGAAGTGCTTGCATGCCGGGAGGGTATGGCGCTAGCAAGTGATATTGCCCTTCATAAATTTTGTTTGGCTAGCGATTGCTTGTCGGTCATCAGAAACTTGCAAGGTGCAGGGATGGGCAGGTATGGCCAAATTATCCGGGAAATCAAGACCAGAACAGGTGGTTTCACAGAGGTGAAATTTGTACACGAAAGCCGGAGATCAAATCTGGACGCTCATGTCTTAGCTCGTAGCTCGATCCTTAATCCTGTTGGTAGACATGTGTGGTTTCTATCGCCACCACAGGGTGTTTGTACCTCCTATATCGATACTGAATAATAAAGGGTGGTGTTCCTCAAAAAAAAAAAAAAAAAACTTAACAGTCAGGAATTGAATTTTCAAGGATTTAACGGCATTTGTGCTTTCAGTGGTATAGGCGACGCTCTCGTCGACAGCGAGGCGCCAGTGGTGACTTCGTATCTCTGGATTTGCCGGCTCAGGCTTCGAAGATGCTCATAGGGGTAGAGTTTGCGTACGTGTGTTCATAGGAGTGAATGTGCGTGCGTTGTGAGTGTCTGAGTTGTACTGTGTAATCTCAAAAAAAAAAAGGAATTGCCGACGCACATTGCGATGCTATATGTAAAACTTTTTACCGACTTATAGTGCGTTACTGAAACAAGAATTACCGACTGATGGTAACTTTCAACGACCAATAGTGTGTTGGGAATAGTCCATTTTTAGCGACTGGTGGGTCGTTAATTCGATGCTGTGGTGTAGTGGCTGCATCCACTGATTGTCAGTTTCATTGGATCAAATATAGATTAGCATAGATTGCATTATTGTTTGTAGTGTTGTGAAATTTTTTACACCCGACGCTCGAGCACACAACTAGTATTATAGGAAGCAAAGAATTACAGCTGGATGGACGTGGCCCTCGCTAGTAGCGGTAAGGCTCAGCACACACTACACCTTCGCTACTTGCACTAATCGATGAACAAACTTCTGACAAAGCAAAGAGCTGACCCAACATACTGACAACCATCGACCCCGGATACTGACCCTGAAACATACTAACACAGGCAAGTTTTACAGTATTATTCCGACAAAAGCCACGTCATCGATAGCTGCTTCAGTCACAGCAGCAGCTGGTGAATTGTTCAAGGAGCCAGTCGAAGCAAGCGCTGCACGCGCCTTTTGCTGCCCCACTAACTGCCGCCTTCATGAGTCCGTCGAGGGGCTGGGGCGCGGTAGGCATGGATGTAGTAGGGACTGCTTCATTCCCCGGCGCCACCTGGTTTATCTCTGCAGAAAAATAGACAATAACGCAGTTAAAAGAAAGCAAAGGGGTAGTTAAATTGTTCTTCTTGGCACCCAGATCTTTTCCCCCAGAATTTTCACCAAACTACAGCCCAATCAGAGCAGGGAAGAGGCAGATAAGACAAGCTGCAGATCTAGATCACAGGTGAACTACTAATCGAGTCATTTCTAGAGCAGCAAATTTCTGATTTGAATTCGATTGCGTTCAAGTTTAAAAAAAAAAAAACCTGGCATGGTCACCCTCACAGGCGCGGCCAGGGCCTGTCCTTGGAGCTCAATCTGCCCCGGCGTCACCTCCGCGCGCCTCCCTGGTTCCATTGGGCCTACTTTGCGCGCTCTCTCTGTGATCTCTTCTCTTGTAAAAATCGTGGTGGGATGAAGGCTACTTATAGGTTGCGATTAGGCCTAGTTGCGATCGGTAGGGATTGTTGTTGCTCTGAGGCGCCCACACTTCACGGAGCCACTTAAGCTCCTGTAGCTGCACGACACCTGGTCGGTGGTACGTTTAAAAATTTGTCTTTCATCAGAAAAAAAAAGAAGAAGAAAATAAAGGGAAAATGCCGCGGCCGCGCTATCCAGAAGTCAAGACTCAGTTTGAAGGCTATAGTGTTAGCTTTCCATGTACAGTTTGAAGGCTATAGTGTTAGCTTTCCATGTACCAAACAAAAGCGAACGGAACCGATTCATCGATTCCTGGCAGGTCCGATATTCGTTCCCCATCCAAAGGGCCTGAGGCAGGTTCGGAATAATGGGCGCGGCAAAGCGCTACAGTCCACTAGATTGCTACAGTGCGAGATTCCTCCACTACAGTATTCTCTCTCACTATTTAAACTGCAACTGCAACTGCAACTGCATCCTCTAACCGAACACCCCGAACAGCTAGTGTTAAAAAAGTTAGGGTCCGTTTGGCTAGACGAATCGATTCTGATTCTGGCCTGAAACGCTCGGAACGGTGCCAAAGAGGATTTTGGTGAAACGATTCGGTAGCGAAACGGTACAAAGTGATTCTGTTTTTTGGCCTGCGGAGTTGAAACGGCTCGGGAGGTGTTTCACCAGCGAAACGTTTCGATCGTTCGTGCCTTGCCCAAGACTTCGCTGTATTTACAAGAATTGCCACCATCTCCCTCTGCCTAGGCGCATCTGCCACCGCCGGAAAAGAATGTTCTACATGGCTGCTGCTTTTCAGATGAAGTGCGGTGGGGCTGGCATGTTAACAATGTCAAATTACTAGCTGCACTTGCGCTCTGTTTGCTACACATGAGTACATTTGTATATTTTCAGTGGCAAAACAAACTAAGTAATAGTTAGCATTATGTTTATGAATAGGGGTACCCTGGTCATTTAATTTTTTATCATTATATTGGGAATCTGAATCCAGCTAGACAAGCCAAACGGTTTACGAAATGTTTCTGATTCACAAGAGAAACGTTTCAAGTGAGAAACTGAGGCTGTGTTCGGTTCCTCCTAGAACTAAATGGTAGGCCCTAAACGGTAGTTCCTAAATATGTTGAGCTAAAGTTTAGGACCTAAAGGGGTGTTCGGTTGCATGGTCTAAACAGCAATTTTTCTCTACAAAATGACTAACATGCCCCCAACTCCATGCAACTCCATGCAAGTCCATAATATTGAACAAAAATGCAACATAGCCGGCACCAAGATAAATTGAAATTACAATCCTTGATAGCATAATCGACAGTTCAAATCCATCTGTTAATACAAACATTGCAAGTCTTATTACAATTCCTTAGCAACACAATCATTAGAATTCGTACGAACACAATCATTACAAGTCCTCACTGTGACCTTTGGAACAAAGCCTGAGCAATTTGATCCCGCAATGCATTCATGTTAACCTGTTCTGGCACACTGGGTTCGTCATCAATTTGCGAATCCTCAGGCATGTGGTCCTCCTCATCCTCCTCCGGAACAAACTCGATATTTTGTTCAAACTCGGCAAAGTCTTGATCCTCCATTGCACTGTCCCTAATAAAATTATGAAGTGCCATGCAAGCAACTATAATGTGGCTCTGCTTTGCCATTGGAAAACTGGGCACTTTGTCTAAGATTTTCCACTTCTGCTTAAGTACTCCAAATGCCCTCTCCACTACATTTCTTAGTGAAGAATGAGCATAATTGAAGGTCTCCTTGAATCCTGTCGGCATGGGCCCAAATCGCCACTCCGGCACGTGGTACTTCGTGCCCTTGTATGGTGCAAGGTACCCTGGCCGATTTGGGTACCCAGAGTCCACTAGGTAGAACATACCTATATGAAGATCAGTCAGTGTATCAGTTGCTACATTTGTAAATAATTGGTAAACATTTAAACAAATACATGGTACTGCTGAATATGATGTACCTGGAGGTGGATGAGGAAAGTGGGCACCGTGCTTTCTGATTGCATCATTGAACACTCTCATATCATGGACTGAACCAGGCCATCCAGCAAGCACAAAAGTGAATCTCATGTTGAAGTCACAAACAGCAAGAACATTCTGAGATGTGTAACCCTTGCGACACATATATTGAACCTCCATGTCCTTTGCGACAACAACCTTGATATGAGTGCCATCTATTGCCCCAATACAATTGTTGAAGTGTGGACTGAACCTAGGCTGCTGCACCCTTGGTGGAATTGTCTTGAACTCAGGGTCCAAAGGCTTTATGTTAACTGCTGCTAGCTTCAATACACATTTCAATACTTTAGCAAAGTTGCGATGAACCGTGTCTAGTGACCTCCCAAATCTGTTTCTTGCTTGCCTCACCGACTGAGGTGCCCCGCAAACCCAAAGAAACATTCCTAATGCCTCTATACTGCTGCATTTGCTGGTTGACTTGAGCCCATATTCATTAACTAGCACATCATGAAGGCTCCAAACCAATTGCGGAGTCATCCTAAACATGTTGTAACATTCTCGTGGATCATTCAGGGTCCGCATCACCCAATCAATTCCAGTCTCAGGGCCCCTAAGCATGGGTGTTTTATGGTAGTGGGTCTGGTCATGAAGCATACCTAGCAACATCATGCAATGTAAGTCATAGTCGTCGTCATCGGCCAGCAAAGCAAGCAGCTCGTCATCACTATCCTCATCTTCCTGGTCGTCATCCTGGTCACCATCCTGGTCTTCATCCATGTCATCATGCTGGTCTTCATCCATGTCATCATCCTAGTCATCATCCTGTACAATGAAGGAAGCACATAATAAAATTGAAGTGTCTACCAACAAACATATACCACGTGAAATATTGGAAGTAAGGAAGGGAAATGTACTTCAAATAAGAATTTGCAACAGGACAGGTATGAAACAATAACCATTTGAAGGAACCATTCAAATGTAAACATACTAACTGGTTCAGCATTGCAATGATTATTGATGTTCAACTACAAATGCAAATATGTCTCCACTGAACATACAACAAGGTTAAATTACACATTATTTTAGTTGCCACTACGGCCCAAATTGTGTTCCTTCACATAGTTCTGAAGCAATGCAAGCTTTCCCTCTGCTGGGGTGTCAATGAAGAAGTGTCTCTCATCTGCCGTCTTGCACATCCTGGACAAAGCATAGTATTCGATGCTCTTGACATCAACTCCAACTTCCAGAGCCATTTGAACAGCGAGCTGAGTTTCTTGCCTCTTGTTGCCTATCACTGAACCCTTGCGGGCTAACTCTTCCCTCTTCTTATCAAAATATGCTTGTTGGTATTGTGTCTTCTCCTTGCTGATGTGCAAAATATCCTTCATAAGCCTCAGAATCGGACTCTTGCTTTTCTTAGAAGGACTTGTCGCAGTTGTGCTTGTACTACTAGCTCGCTTGTGAGAACCGGTGCTTCTTGGACTGTCTCGATGAAGCTCCATGACATCTTCCTCATCGCCATCGTTCTCTGCCTCATCTGTTTGCTGGCCTGGACGAAATGCGGTGCTCCCATCAACAGCCACACCATCAAATATTTGCTGCAACATAGGGAGGTACTCAGGAGGCCCATACTGACACTTCATTCAGGCTTGCCCTGCACCATTCGAATGTGAAACAGTTACTCAAAATATTATTCACTAAAACAACCGAACATTTGCAACAAACACTACAATACAATGTGGTACCTCTGTGTTCTGATCCCACCACTCAGGAGTAGCTATAGGCCAACCCTCGTTATCTCGGCCAAGGCCGCTATCAGTATTGAGTTTCCTTATGAACCCGTACAAGGATTTCAGCTGGCCTATTCTGTTGGCAAAAGCCTTCTCCTTGAGATACTGGTTTGTTTCAGCACGCCATTTCTCTTGAAGCTGCTTGTAACCTCGGCCAGACATGTAGCCATTGTTGTAGTTGCCCACATGAATTTGATCCAGAAGCATGCGACACAACAATGTATTATTCTGATCGATTGTCCAATTGGCCTTGTCATATTTCATCTACAGCATGCATGTCCATCACAGAGCAATGAAGGTAACATGTACTGAACGAACCAACGCTACAAAATGTTCCTAACATGGGGACGAGAGGAAGCACTAGGGCATACCTTCAGGGTCGGATCAACCTCTTCGACGTCGTCGTCGTCGTCAAAGCTGTCGTTGTCACGGCGCCGAACTGCTGGACCCCTGGACTGGCTTCCCTCTGACGCCGCACGGCCACCGCCACGAGCCGGACCACGGGTACGAGCTGCGCGGAGGCCAAGCGTGCGGTTGGCGGCCCCCCTGCCACGGCGAGGTGGGTTCGGCGGAAGGCCGCCGCTACCTCCGCTACCGCCGCTTCCAGCGAACCCGCTGCCTCGTTCGCTAGCAGCTCCTCCTCCTCTACCACCGCTTCCACCGAACCCGTCGAAGCCACTGCCGCTTCCTCCGTACCCGGCTCCGCCACCGCCGCTGGCTGCGAATCCGCCGCCGCCACCATCGCTTCCTCCGAACCCGGTGAGGCCACCGCCGGTCCCTCCGAACCTGCTGTTGCGGCCGCCAAATCCCCCGTCCCCGCCGGACTGCAGGATGCCCTCGTAGTCGGCAAGATGCGGCCACCCGTTAGACTGCGAGTTGAGGTCGAGTCCGCGACGGGGGGCCGTGGCGGAGGCGGATGGCCGACGGGGCGCGTCTTCGGTGAAGGGGTTGAAAGAATGCGCCGGGGAGAACAGATCCGGTTGCGAGGGCAAGGGACGGCGGCCGTCTCCTCCGAAGCCGTCCATCGGCAGCAGCGTCGGCGGCGCCGGATCGAGCGGGCACGCGGCAGATCGGCCGGGAAAGTGGCGGATCGAGGCCGACGAAACAGAGGGAGGCGAAGAGGAGCCAGATGAAGAGGAGGGCCTGCGGGAGGGAGAGGAGGAGGCGGAGGCACCGAGCTGCGCGGCCAAGGGATGCCGAGGCTCAGGGCGACGGGTGCGGCGGCGGCGGCGGCGGATGCGAGAGGGGGAGCTCGGCTGCGGGCGACGACTCACGGGCGAGGGCATCACGAGGAAAGGGCCTGGTTTAGGCCACTTTAGGGCCGAAGTTGGTGCTACCAGATATGCCTCCTTTTAGGCCTGGTTCCTAAACTTTAGAGGGAAACGAACGGGCCTTCTACTAAACTTTAGGACTAAACTTTAGTTTTAGGCCTTTAGGCCCATGAAACGAACAGGGCCTGAAACGACAGGAGAATTTCTGTTTCTGAAAGAATCTGGAACCGTACCAAACGGACCTCTTTCCATGTACCAAAACGAGCGGAGCCGATTCATCTCATCCACAGTCCACGCGCACGGAAACAGCAGCAGCGAAAAAAAATCCCAAACCCCCAACGGCCATGTCCTCCCCGCGCGTCCTCCTCCTCCTCCTCCTCCTCCTCGCCGCCGCCGCCGCCGCCGCCACGGTGGCGTCCGGCGCCGCGTCGCCCAACAGCGCGGCGAACGACATCCTCCCCAAGTACGGCCTCCCGAAGGGCCTGATCCCGGACTCCGTCGCCTCCTACACCTTCGAGGAGACCACGGGCCGCTTCGAGATCCACCTCGCGGGCACCTGCTACGTCCACTTCGGCTCCCACCTCGTCTATTACGACAAGACCATCACCGGCGCCATCACCTACGGCGCCATCTCCGGCCTCTCCGGCGTCGAGGCCAAGAAGCTCTTCCTCTGGGTCTCCGTCACCGGCATGGTCGCGCACCCGGACCAGGGCACCATCGAGTTCCAGGCCGGATTCGTCTCCGAGTCGCTCTCGGCCTCGATGTTCGACGAGGTGCCCGCCTGCGGCTCCGGCGTCGGCGCGCAGCTGCGCGGCGCGGCTGGGGTGATCGGGGAGCTTGGGCTTCTCCCCGTTGAGGAGGTATGGCTTAAAAAACTTCGCTCCTGATGTTGCCAGTGTCGATTTGCACGAATAATTTCAGAATATAACTCCCGATTCACAGGCTCCGGATTTAACATCCAATTATGTAAGCCCTTTGGTTACATATTAAGTATTTTTCGCTTAACTGGATGGGGATTGGAACGCTTTGGGTGCTTGATGTTCATTTTTGGAGCCCTTTGACTTGAAGAGACAGTCTGACCTTTGGATGGAAGCGCCACTAGAACTTTGGGTGGCCTGGAGTTGTTTACCTGTTGTAAATCCATTAGGTGGGATTCTGCGTTGACATGGTGTATGCTCCCAAACCGACTAGGTTCAAGGATACATGGTCTTGGTCATGTTTTGGGGCTGAGCTTGTAACGGGAGATGCATTCTGGGGACTTTACTGGGAGTGAAGCTCAGACTGAAGTTAATCATCAAGTAAAGTTCCATTGATGCGGTCAGTAACGAACAAATTAGAGATTGTTAGGATATACAAGTGTTAGTACTCTGTTCACCTTAGCCATCCGATGCTTGCAGTGCACACCCAACAAATGAATAGCTTACTAGCTTACCAACTTGGTTCACCTGAATAAAAAACATCCTACCTGAACGTAGTAGTAATTTGACCATATGAGTTGGGTCTGATTGAGACATTCTGTCTCGAAGCAACCAAATCAATGCTCCCTTAGGCAACTACAACAGAGTTGTGAAGCTTGGTTCTTTGGTTCCTTTGAAGATTGAATCGAAGCTAATAACTAGAGGGATGGCGCTTCGGATTGTTCAGTTGTCTTCGCTATTGCTTAGCTTCACCCTTTCAGTAAGCTTGGTTCTTTGGTTCCTTTGAAGATTGAATCGAAGCTAATAACTAGAGGGATGGCGCTTCGGATTGTTCAGTTGTCTTCGCTATTGCTTAGCTTCACCCTTTCAGTTCCAAGGTAGAAAAACTGTGAACTTCTGATGGAATTAGTTGAAGGATAACCAGCTTCGAAATGTTGAAGAACCTGTGTTTGTGGATGAGTTCTACATTAATATTAGTTGAACTATAATCTTTCAAAAACACCAATCTATGGTTGACTGTTAATCTGTGACTGTAGAATTGCTGTTGTGGTCAATGTAAGGCAGTTTATTACTGTATTTTATTACTTCATTTGCTGGCATTGGTTTCTGCCAGTTGAAATTGCAGTCACCTGAGCAGAAACTAAATGGTAGGATGTTTTTTGGGAGACAAAATGGTCAAGGTAGTAATAGCGGCAGCTCTTACTTAGCATTCACTGGTTAGTACTATAAGGGTTAAGAGTAAGGCGTCCATCAGAGCAAACACCACTTCATGTTTTTCCTTTTTGACATACTTCATGTTAATTTGTAGTGCAGTGGCAGAGGGCACATTTTATTAGCCCCCCAAAAAAAAGAGAGAGAGAGAGAGAGGGTACCATTTGTTGGTGCCGATGGTTAGAGTTGTCCTTGGATAGCTTTGATAGGACTATGTGCAGCGGGAAGGTACAGTGTTCTTCCCTGACATATGCCACATATCATCAGTTTGCAACTTCGCTTGTGCACATAGGACAACAATGTGTACAAGTGAACTGACAAGGCCCCCCCTTCTTTGTTGTGAATGGTGGAAGGTTGTGGTACAATGGCAAATACTGGCATAACTTCGACATCTCACATTGAGAATGCGTATTTATTCTATGCCATCGCACAAATTACACTTTGGGCTTACTTGACTCATTCCATTGGCTTTCCAAACTTCTTAGGATCATGCGTGCACAAAAATATTGGACAACTGTAACAGTTCCTTGCCATGTTAGCTAACGGAGCAAATTGCATTGAACCTAAGCATGCTCGTTTGGGCGTTGGCATCGAATGTACCAGTTTGAGTTTTGTTTGGTGTAACAATTTTGGGACGTTGGTGCTTTTCTCGATTGTGGCATTTTATAGCTTGGTCAATGTTTCATAAAATAAATGTTGTATTAAAATCAATATCAATCTGTTTTATGTAGGCGAAGACAAGAACCTCTGACTAATTTGGGCAATTTTAGGTTTATGTTACCCCCATTTGATTATAATTGTTAAGGGTCATTTCGTTTTTAAAAATGCGAAAAGTTTTGATGCTGCAAATGCGCCCTTGATCGTTTGGTGTGCCATTTTGATTGTTGATGTGGTGCTTAGTTATTTTATAGTGGTGTTATGTCTGTATTTTCTGCCAAAATGGAGAGTAGTTCTGTTGGCATGAATTATTGGTCTTTACGCTCCTTAACCTGATCAACAAAATATTGATCATATTCCTCAAAAAACAAAATATTGATCATAGTTTATTAGCATGCTCTTTCAGGCTTAGCTCTGGCTGTCGATATATTTCTTTCGTTGTATCCTGTAATGGGCAAGTATTATTTTTGTTTTGTGTGTAATGAAAATGAACTTGCTTTGTGGCTCTTAAATATCCTGACAACTGATGCACTATTTGATAGAAGAGAAAATTCCTTGGTTTTATGGTCTTTGTCTCAGAAAACCAAGGGGATTTTGGCTTGTGTCCCTTAACCCCATATTTTATGATCATATCATTTCACAAAACCCCACCTTTCTCAAAACTATCATGAATATGACATGTGAAATATATCATTGTGCTTGCATGATGCATGGGGTGTAATCAATTTGATTAACGAAATCATTTCGTTGGATGCACTGCCATGTAAGCTCTCAAGATTAAAGTAAAGTCCATACATAAGATTCATATTTTTTTAAAGGGGGTGGGGTTTTATGAACCAATATGACCAGAATACCCGAAGTTAAGTGACACGAGCCAAAATACCGGGGGTTTTGTCAAACAAGGAACACAAAACTTGAGGTTTATGAAATTTATTCGATAGAATATCTAGGATAACAAGATTGATAAATTGATTCACCTTGTTAAATTAGGTATCCTTTTGTATCATGTTTGGCCATCTTATCTCGTTACCCATTTGTGTGGAACTGTGATGTCTCCCATTTGCGTCTGGTTTTGCACTAAATGTTTGTGACATCAATCAGTTTGGCGTCAACATGGAACTCAAGTTGGATGCAATATTTGTCTTATATTTGTTGAATATGCTTGTAAATATGGCTGAGGAACAAGAGAATTTTGTGTCACGAGCACACGCATTTTGTGTCACGAGCAGGTTGTTTCTCAAAGCTACTATTGAACAATGGTTGCTTTTTGCTCATTTCAGGCTTGACTTAGGGCTGGGAATCCACTTGCAGCAAACTTGAGTACCTTCAATTTTGCTGTCTTCAGATGACAAAAGTGCCAGAGCCACGGTGGTGTGCCGTTCAGCTTGTATGTTTATGTGGTTCTCTCAATGAACTCAGATTCTCTGTAGTAGTAGAATTTAGTTACGTCTCAATCTCTGTTGCACGCAGAGTATTACGTGTGAGGGTTGAGATATGTGCATATCGGCCTCCCAAAAGTTGCGGATGTATGTGTGGTTTTAAAATTTTACAACTTTGGTTAATTAGTTGTTGGACCATATTCTCACCTGGTGTGATAAAACCGTCCTGATAAATTTCGTTCTGGCGGAGGCAGCCTCCGAGAGTGTCTCGGTTTTGTGCAGACATATGTGGTGATGGAAGCCTTTTGCATTTGCGGTTTAGCATAGGTTGTGTATGGTAACCATCAGCAGATTTTTGCTTAGTGAGAGGAAGCAAGAAATCTTCTTACCTTTGAGATGAGCGAGAACTTCAATAGCTATGCATAATGTTTATAGGACGTCAGTGTCCGGAGGACAAAAAAAAAAAAAAAAAAAACATAACGGAGCCGGCGATCAACCATGTTCGGCCCATTTGTGCCCCACCTTTCAACCATGTTTGAAAGGATGAGGACGAAGGGTAGTGCTGAGAGTGAAAATTCTGAATATGGGCACCATCCGACTCCTTGATTGTGCTTTCACACATCGTGCGTGCAAATCACGTCGTATAGACTTCTCGAGAAGATGCCTTCGGTTTTGCATTGAATGTGTCTCTAGATTTCTCCTCAGGCTCTAACGCTTTACCAAGTTTGCTATGGTAATGGGCTTCATCCCGGTCGTGTAGTTTAATATTGATTATTATGGTCTTTATTAAAAAATTTAACCATTATTGAGCATTTAGAATTCTCTCTTAATTTGATGAAATACAAGATGTAACCTGTGAAATTATTCACATTTGCAATACTCTTAAATTTCCATGTGCCCTTTTTGGGGGACAAAAGTTTCCATGTGCTATTCGAAATTTATGTGCTTTTATTTTAAAGGTTTTCGCTTAATTTGCAAGAAATATGAAAAGTGACATGTGAACATACAAGACTTCTGTTAGACTATGGAATTCTCAGGTTCTTTTAAAAATTTTATGTATTTTCTCTTCATTTTTTGCAAAGAATCTACAATTTGGAATTTTTACATTTTAAGTAACATTAAATTTCGAGTCAATCTAATATTCTTGTATTTTTTTCTATTTATTTTTCTTTTCTATTTAGGGACCTAGGTTGTTATACTAATCTTGTTGCGACGTAAAACATGAACAAAGCAGGATCAAAATAAGCTATCGTCATCATAAAACTGTACTGCAATTGAATTTTAGTGATAATACCTGTTTTTCTGGTTACTCATAAGCAAAACAATGTTGTAATTGATTTTAATAATACGTTGGAGTATGAAAACTGAAAAGCAATCCTTGGGGAAAATTTTAACAGCTGTGCGTATAAGGTCTAACATTCTCTCTTTTGCTCTTGTTTTAGTAAATATGTCCTTTGACAAATTGTAGTTACTTGCAAACATGTTGGGCATAAGTGTAGCATCCAGCCTCAAATAGTGAGGGGTTAGCTTAACAGGATCGAGATCGGGTGACACTTGACGAAGCAAGAGTCCAAAAGTACACACATATAAGCATAATAAATAAAATAAAGTACAAGTGAAATTTTGTTATTACAACTTAAATTCGGATTTGATTACATAAAAGAGCTTGAAAAACGTAGCGGAAGCGTTATACAACACGACGTCGATCATCCTATGATGAAGCATATTCAGCCCGTAAACATGCTTCATTCTCCTGAGCCAAAACACCTCCTGCAAAAAGATTTAAACAACGAACCCTGAGCAACTAATACTCAGCAAGACTTACCCGTCAAAATTGCTTTATAAGACCGACTCCTAGCATGCAGGGGCTGACCAAGGTACTGGAAAAGATTGCAAAAACGTAGCACTAAAGGTTGGTCCTTGCTTTCAAATTTTTAGCCAAATTAAAAGGATTCTTGCATAAACATAAAGGAGAGCAACCTATACTAAGCAATACATGGTTGCAATACAATTAAATTGAGTAACAAACAACATATATACATCATCATGTTCACTTGTTACTACGATGTGGCAGCGATCACAAGTGGTACTCAATAATCGCGAGGGACGGCGATTCGAATCGATTTACACCTGCAGGCGAAACCCGGAAAACACGACGTACGCACACTCAAAAGAGTCACGCACGGCAACCTTTCACCAGACACCATAAAGCCGAGCCAATTTCCCCTCTCCCGGACACACGTCCTCCACGCGATACCGGCGCTGGGCCCTCCGTGGTTAGCCCGTGTGCCCTTCCTTCTAACACATACGCGCAACCACCATACCATACTCATCACCAAAAGAGAGGGGGTGCACCGTCCAACAATACAGTAATCGAGTTACGTCGGTTTACTAGTGCCCATATCACTAGCATGTATCCGGTACGTTCAAACTTGCTCAACGGGTCCACAACGATCGGTCCTCAACCGACATAAACGGGGCTATGACGAACAAGGACAACCTTGCCACCGCAACCTACACATGAACTTCCCCGTTCGGTCTCATATTTACCATCATCATGTTAGAGTAGTAAAATATACACGAACCACTTATACCGGGCGGTCTCCATACCACCCGATTTTCTACCAATGACTCAACATTAAGCATAGCAATTTCTATCGAGCGGCTGTACAAAACTGAACTATCCCATAGGTAAACATAGGGCAAATGCATCTACGGTTCCACTAAAAATTCCTAAACTTAATGCACATTTCACGACTCAAAATACATATGTGAAACGAAAAACTTGGAAAAACATAGGAGTGCACCGGAGCTTGTCTTGGGCTATGTGGTCAGCACACTAAAGAGTGTTAAGGTCAGCGCCGTTCTCCTCGGCTTTGATCTCCACGTCCTCGGTCCCGGCGTCGGTTCCTATAATGATGCAATGCAAAGATAATAAATAAATGCAATGCATAGATGAAATTTTGGTAAATGAAAGAGTGCAGTAGCATGGTGATGGTGCTGAGATGGTGTTTAGAAACAACACAAAATATTTCAAAGTTACAACCATTTGGAGCATTAATCAAAAAGGCGACAAGTTTTAAGGGTTTCAAAATGTTGAAACAACAATTTTCTTTTCGAATTTATTTAACATGATTCTGGAAGTTAATATATTACTTTGCATTTTTCCTAGCATAGCAGTACTATGAGAAGTGATGTAACCAAAAATTGAATGAAAATCATGCACAAATAAAATACCAAAAATGCAACAAGGAAAAGTATGGAAATGCAATTACTGCTAAAATATGCAGAATTTAAATGTGCGACTTGGTGAACAGCTCAGGAATGATATGAGATGCATGCACACCAAAATTCATGAATTGTTCATGTACATAAAAGTCTACAAAAATTCATTAAGGTTTTCATTCTCTGAATTGTGTAAAATTATTTGTGGCGAACCTTGGTGATATTAGTACAGCTTTGGATAGATCTTGGTATAAGGATTCCAACAAAATTTATTTTGTATTTTTCCGAGCTGTACTTTATTTTATATAGATTTTACAAGTTCTGCTAAATTTCTGAGAAAAGGAGAAGGAAAAAGGGAGTCGGCACTGTAGCAGTGCCAACCATGGTGCGGTGCGCGCACGGCTGTGATGGCGGCGCGGCCGCGTTCCGGCGAAACGCCGGCGAGATAGGGAAAAAGGAGGGGAGCACCAAGACGAGGATGCCAAGGCGGCCCCATCCCCCTATGATGCTCACGTGGGCGGCGAGCAGAAGTTGGCCGGCGGCGAGAGGCGGTGGCGGCGGCCATGGCCGGCGGCGTTTCGGCTAAAAGAGGAGGCGAGAGGGGATACTAGAGGGAGCATGGAATTCACCTCGTCGGCGCGAAGCTAGTGGTCGATGACCTCGTCGAAGAGGAGGTCGGGAGGGAGGAGTTCGTCGGAGGAGTACTCGGCTCGGCGGACGGCGTCGGGGAAGAAGGGGATTTCCGGCGAGGTGGCTGCAACCTGGGCGACGAGATCAAGTCAGGATAACGCGCGGTTAAGTTTTGCATCAACCCGCGCAAGAAATTTTCCAAATGGCTCACCGGAGAAGGAGTAATCGACGGCGACGTCGAGCTCGTTCATCCGCCGGCCATGTTTGATTCTTCGCGTCGATCTCGTGCTCCGAGTGGAGAGGGAAGAAAAGGAGCACGGAGGGAGCTAGAGGAATTCCATGCGTATCGACGAGTGGTGGTGTTTCGGCTTAAACAGCAGCAGTGCAGCGGCGCGACTTGAGCTCTCTCTCACGACGGCAATGGCGGCTGCGCTGTGTGAGAAGGAGAAAAAGAAAGAGAAAGAGAGAGAGGGAGAGGAAGGCCAGCTGTGGAAGTGGATGAGGACGTGCGACGCGCCAAGGAACAGAGCTGATGACGACATGAACAGCGGGCGGCATGGGAGCAGAGAGAGCACAGCGAGGGAGAGAAGAATACGAGCCCGTTTTTCTTTTTCCAAAAGATTTTCGAACATGCACTTTTCTCTCCTCAAAAACAGTAGCTTATACAGCTCCGAAAAAATCTGAGAAATTCAGGGATGGAAGTACACCTCTACAGTAACATTTTTCCACATTAGAGAATTTCAAATTTCGGCTCAGAATTTGGATGAAAAATTCGACAAGACAGCAAATTTTTAATTTCTCCGGATTTATTTGGACTTCTTCCCTTGTTCATAAAATTCTGGAAAATTCTCCAAAATTCTAAATTGAGATAGAGAACCCAGAAATATTATTTTTTGGGCCAACTTCTGTGCAAAATTTTGAAGTTGTAGTTCAAACTCCAATTTGACCGTATTTAGTGATTTGTGTTTGATTTAAATTTCTAACATGATCACCTGAACTTTAGGTAAATTTGCGTTAACACAGAAGTTAGAAGTGTCTTTAGGGCGGGATGTTACAATAAGTAAATCAGATGAAGGCAGATATTGCAGAAACATGGAGTAGATTGTAAATATTTTGTATGGGTTAAGGATAAGAATTGTGAAGTACTAACTGAATTGGTTTTCAATAGTCAACTTGTCAAAAAAAAGAAAACTTCGGATCAATAATTTTAAGACTATTCTTTTCGTGTTATCTAGTTTGTACAATTTGTTTATTTAGAAGCGAATTAACACAAAAGTTTCAGCCTAAAACATATTTGCACTACAATACAAAAGATATCATAATGTTTTATTTATCCAATAAAGAATTCTTATTTTACGCATTTGAGGGCATGCGTCGTTCAATTGCTTTAAGGAAAATATTGGTTGGCTCTTTTAAGAAGAATCTGATATAGAATATATATATATGACATCGGGAAGATGGTTCTTGTTTTACTAATAATTAAAATATTCTCCACTTAAGTTCATTATCACCCACGGATACCTCAGTTAGCTCTAAACATTCGAATTAACTTCATAAGGATCAAAGATATGAGAGTGCTGGTGTATTTGGTTGTGATCTATTACAATACAATTATAGAAAAGAGTGTATAGAACATTCTATCTTTTAAATTTATCCTAAATAAATTTCTAAAAACGACATCCTTCTATAATTAATACTCGTTGAAACAACATGTAGCATATAGTATTGGGGCAGTAACACCATGTGAATTATGACATTAGTGATTTCGAAGTGTCGCCTATTGTGTACAGGGTGGGCTTAACCTCCATACACACCCAAGCCTTTTTTTTTTTTGAGAAACTACACACCCAAGCCCTTGGGCTCTTTTGTGGTTATAAAATACACATGCTACAAGTTTGCTATGTTTTAGTGGATGTGTTTGCATCTCGACACATTACTTATATGCTTATTTCAACCACGAATCTTCTCTGAGTTCCGGAGAAAGACATGCAGAAATACCTAGGGTCCTCATAAGCCAAGGTCGTATTGAAACTGTGACATGGGTTAATCATTCTACAATTGCCATGTGTCAGATACTATTTTTTCTCCCTTGTTATCATGTATCTACAAAGTTTCACAAAAATGTTGAATTTTAATGAGAGTAAATTTTTAAAAAATAATACAAATAGCATATAAAACTATCAATATAAACTCACTGCATCAATTTTTCATAAAACTGTAGATTTTACATAATTAAAATATGTAATTATTTAGCTTTATGGAACCGGCCTGGTCACATCAATCTGTAGTATTACTGTACGGCTCCTTAAATTTATTAGTTTTTGATAAAATAAATTTCTTTTCATTACTGTCAGTTTTGTGTGTCAAATTATCTATTGTAATATAATGAAAAATTCTCTCTTTTTAATAATGTTGTTACTTTGTGTTACTAATGCGTTGTTTGGAAATCTGCATTTTGAATGTTTGTTGCTCTTTAATACCTTCAATTATACTCCTTGCTCCTTGATAAATGCTTAAGAATTGAGAGTCGTTATTTTCTGGACAAAAGAGAAAAACAAATAAATGTTTTGATCAAATGGTAATTAACCAGGTCGCCGAGCTATTCTTGGGCCAGCCACACTTTTTTTTTGACAGAAAAGCTGAGATTTCATTAGATCATGATAGGGTTACAATCAGTTTCCTAAACTCATGTGCAACAATGTTTTGATCTCTTTATCCTTAAAATCTTCGGGTCACTAGAATCTCCTTCTCAGCTCTTTGGTGTTCTGCAAAATCACGCTAGCTGAGAACGGTCTCCGTCAGAGCAGGCCATGGCCGCCCGCCCGCCCCTCTACATCAAGGCTTGCCTGACACCCCTCGCAAAAAAAAAAAAAGACTTGCCTGACACGTCTGCTCGATAAAACTAGCATCCACATTGACTTTTATCCATCCAGTTACTATTGTAACGATTATATGTTGCCAATAGGTTTGTTGCCATTCGATCATGTCATTCTTTTTACGATGTTCAGGTGCACAACGATTCCAAGCTGATCACTGAATCCACCTTGGAGAATATCCTACCAAGTGAAGTTGAGTTAGGATCAGATCAATTACGCCAAAGAGTCTGAAGAAAAAAATAGTCACTTCTTCCTTTGGCATACCTTGCGGCGTCAGAAGCAGTCAGTCCGGTCCTTCAATCTCAACTGATTGTGGTCCGGCAATAGCCATGTTTTCCTGCTTCTTAAACTGACCTTGCATGAGGGCAGAGTATAACCGCATGTTTTCTCATCCAGAACTAAAGATATTATACGAGTTCAATTTAGACGATGTTCCTTTTCATATCCTGTTTTCATTTGTTACGAGGGCGTTTCTTCAGGCAGGAAAAAAAATAACTTTTGGTGGAGCATCATTGGACCACACTTTCTTCCACAATGCCTTCCAGTTAGATACTGAGCTTGTAGATGACCAACATCCAGCAAGACGGTAGGTGATTTCTATCAGAGAATAAACCAGTTTTTCTCATGATCTGTTGTTAGTGTTTGGTACAATTTTTGTTTTATGTCGTCATCTTCGACTTATTTTAGTTGTACAAGAGACAAGAGAGGTGGATTGCTGGCATAACTTAAGTGAAATCGTGAGTGTTGTTGTCTTTTGGCCCTCAACTGCTAGTCGACGAGCTTAATCATGCAGATTCCGTTTGTTGGTAGGATTTGAGTGTTGGCTGACGAGAAAAGAATAATCAGCGGTGGACTGGTGGAAGACGAGAAGGCCCTCGCGGTCGTGAGAAGCGGTGACGAGGGGAGGATTCCAAGGAATTGTTATAGATTAGCCATTTTCAAGCTGGCATTTTCATGATGAATTGAGGTGAGAAGTGATTCCTTGACGTCAGGAGCACCTATACCTATACGTGTCGCAAACACGACGAGTAACACTTGTACGTACACCATCAACTTAAGAAGTTAGGAGTGCATGAGTTTTCTACTATTAGTATTATAAAGAAGAGCACGGATGCTCTGAGTTATTCTAGCGGCGGTAGGTTTGCACTTTTTCTTTTAAGGTCCAGGCGTAGATTTGCATGGATCGCCACTTCACCACTCACCAGTCGTCCACGGCCAGCTCGGCGCGCGATCGACGACGACTTCGCCACGAACCATACACCGCCACAGGTAGCTGATGTCTGATGGCTATGCAATCCTCAAATTCTCGATCGGTGACGTGACATTGGCCGCCGAACTAGTGGCGAACCGTCCCACGACGAGGCACCCTGGTAATCGACGGCGGCTTTTGTCCCGGCCCCGGTTTCCTTCGCCGATCGAGTCCACACTACCGCCGCCGCCACGCGTCCGCTCGGACCGTCGCCGTCTTCGCGATGCGCCTACTTAGCGACGCGCGGATCGTCCTCGTCTGTTTCTTTCGAGCTCCGAATTCCAGGCGGCACACGAAGCCTTCCTCAAAGGTCCAAACGGTTGCGAACGTGTGCGTGGATGATGCGTGACTCAGCAAAACTTGCCATGCCTCAAGTAACTCGATCTCTGATGCAGAAATGCGCCGTACGTAGCTAAGTTCCACAGGAAAGAATATACCAAATTTCTATCTTGGGGCCTGTGTCAAACGTGAAAAGAATATATAAAGAGCAATTTACAAAAGCTGTATAAATGTTCACAATCATAGAACATAAAAAATAAATTCAACTTATGATCTATTTGGCACAGCCCCAAAATGTTCGAATTTGAGTTTGCAAGCTAAAACAAAGTATTCTGGACCTTTATTTTTACTCCAACTTAAGAGCAAAATGATCCGAATAATATTGTTAGTAGTACATCTGTAGCTTAAAGGTGGAGTATTTCTGTAGCGAGATTCGAGCAGTTCAAAATATTGATGGATTTTTTTTATCTTAAGCTCTACGCCTATACATAGGAGCACTTGGGATTCAACATTAGCTATAATAATTGGCAACATGAGTTTAAGTATGTAGTGTTATGCTCCATTTATTTTAACTAGTAATTTGCCCGTGCGTTACACCGTGTGCTATAAATGTCCATAATATACTTAACGGATTAAGCATGTGGCTCCCTGCAATTCTTCACCCCAAGGAAAACCAACGTGTTGGAGTGCACGCACACAACAGCCCGCTATTACCAAACTCGGAAAGGACGCACGCGCAAAACCACCAGCAGACTCTTCTTCTCGTCCATTCTTAAACCTCTCCGAAACCGGTGCGACGCGCACAACTTCCCCTCGTCCGCCTTCGCCACCCCACCTCCCCGCAAAATCTAAACCGAGCCATGCGGCGCCCGCGCCGCGACGGCGGCGGCGGCCTCCGCCCGCTGCTGCTGCTCCTCCCCTTCGCCGCGCTCCTCTCAGTCGCCACCCTCTCCCTCCGCTCCGCCGACCGCAACTTCGTCTCCGACACGGCCTCCTCCTCGTCCCGCCTGCACCGACTGGCCGTCTCCGGCCTCGACGTGCGCGCGCTCGACTCCAGCCCGCCAATCCACGCCGCGGCCGCGCGCGCTTTCCGCTCCGGCGGGCGCCTCCTCCGCGAAGTCCTCACCTCCTCTGCACCCGCCGCGCCGCCGCCCGCGGAGGGCAGGGGCAGCGGCAGCGGCGCGACGCGGTGCCCGGCCTCAGCCGCGGTGTCGGGCGCGCAGCTCCGCGGCGCGGGCGGCGTGTTCCTGCCTCTGCCCTGCGGGCTGACGCTGGGGTCCCACGTGACGGTGGTGGGCACGCCGCGCCGCGTCGCCGCCGGCTTGGCGCAGTTCTTTGTGGAGCTGCGCGGCGAAGGGGACGGGGACGCCGCGTCGAGGATCCTCCACTTCAACCCGCGGCTCCGCGGGGATTGGACCGGCCGGCCGGTGATCGAGCAGAACACCCGCTTCCGCGGCAACTGGGGACCCGCTCTCCGGTGCGAGGGCAGCCGGTCGCGCCCGGACGAGGAGACCGGTATGTGCGTCAGTGCCTCTGCCTCTTCCAGTCTTCGTTACTTGACGTGCTAGTACTCGTAGCCTTCACTCTTTTACCGTCGATATATGCTTCGTGGTTGCACGGTGATAGTACTATTGTGCTGTACTAAATGAACAGAGGATTGGTGTGGTAAATTACATCTGCCGGTTAGTAACCAAGTAGATTTGCATGCTGGTTTTGCACTAAAAGCAATGGTTCGCGCCTTCACGATAGGTGCTAATAGTATGATTGTGTGTTTTGATCGTACGGTTGGTGCGCAAAAGGCTCCTCCTCTGGACCTTTTTTGGGAAGTTCAGTAATCAACATGGTGTGCTATCTTTTGTTCTACTTTCATAGGTCGTTGTTTCTTTCAAAATTGTAATTAAATTGTCACTGGATTGTTAGACATGAATTAATCCAAAAGGAAATCGCTAGTATCATTGCTCATGATTCCCAATTACTTGAGTAATATTTTTTTTGGTTTTCCCTCCACTGTCCTTGGCAAGGATAGGTTTGCTTCAGTTAGTTGACGTTTTGAAAAAAAGGAGACTATCCTCCTTGTGTGGAACAACCACATGACAGCTTATACTTTACTGGAATCACCTGTGCCATTTGTCCTAGAGCCTTTGGCACATCCGGTGGAGCCGTGGAGGCAATCCATGGATTGTTTCTTTGCCCTTTCCTTACAGTGACTATGTTATCGTTTCGTGTGTAGCATGTCTGTTAGTTGTCGTGCTCAAGTTATCCTCATCTAATGTAGAAAGTCAGTTAGTTGTTGGCTTGTTGCCATTCCTTGCTCCACACAGCAAACGATAGTACTTGGTATAACTGAAACTGCAATCAAGCAATTTATGCTGAGAACTTAGCGTGCAATCAAGATTCACGGCAGAGGTAAAACTGAAGTTAAAATACCTTTTTTTTTGTTTGGTCCTCCACACGTTATGCAGAAGTTTCTATGCGCTCATGGTATTATACATTATGATCTGAAATGAATTGTAGGAGCAATCTGTTCTAGTTTCTACATGTTGCTTGACTTCTCAATAGGTAAAATGTATATACCTGATTATAACAGAATACATATTTAATACATAATGATATACTTCAATAGTTTGAAATGATAAATGTACAGCTATGTCATATCTCTTATATCACTACCTGTGGTGCAGTTGATGGATTGTTGAAATGTGAGGAATGGGGTGGAGCTGGAAACACTGGTGGCATGTCAGAGGAGTTGAAGAGATTACAGTTGCGTATCCGTGGTTATGAACAAAAGAACAGAAATTTGATATACTGGCCATATCCTTTTGTGGAGGGTGAAATGTTTGTTCTGACACTAAGTGCTGGTTTAGAAGGCTACCATGTTCATGTTGATGGGAAGCATGTCACATCTTTTCCTTATCGTGTTGTAAGTTCTGCTTTCTTTCTGAACTATCCTATGAATTATTTTTTTTTGTTGTGTGTGTGTGAATGTTATTTCTGCATTAGGATGTATGTAATATCATGACGTCATTCAAATTTCAAATGCTGCATGACATATTTAGCTTAGCATAATAGGTATCCATCTAGTTGCACTGCTGCTTTTCCTGTAGATTAGTAACTTATATTCTTACTTGTTTTGTTTGTGTACACTCTTTGTATGAGTTCCTCTGTTCTGATTTGTTAATGTCATAAGTACTATCGTCTTTGAAGGGCTTTGTTCTTGAGGATGCCACCATCCTATCTGTGAATGGTGATATTGATGTTGAATCAATTGTAGCTGGTTCGTTACCGACAGCACATCCTAGCATTTTACAAAGAAATCCGGAGCTGCTCACGGAGTTTCGGGCCCCTCCTCTTGCTGAAGAGCATGTTGAGCTGTTCATAGGCATTCTTTCTGCAGGGAGCCATTTCACTGAGCGCATGGCTCTGAGGAGGTCGTGGATGTCTTCAGTACGAAATTCATCCAGTACCGTGGCTCGTTTTTTCGTTGCACTGGTAATGTAATGCTTTGACAATTTATCCTCCTCCTTTCTCGTCCTATTCTATGAACAAAAATAATTGAAGCATGTTTTAGGGCAGAATGGCAGAACCGAAGTGAATGAAGATTTGAAGAAAGAGGCAGATTTTTTTGGGGACATCGTCATTGTTCCTTTTGTGGATAGCTATGATCTGGTAGTTCTGAAGACTGTTGCCATCTGCAACTATGTGGTACGTTGGGCAAGGGTGGATATCAGGATGTCAAATAACCAGGCTATACGAGTATTTGTACTGCATTTCCTTACAGTTCTCATGCATTGTGTTCTCATACTGTTTCAATTGTGTTGTGATCACTGGAAGGCCCATGTTGTTCCGGCGAAGTATGTCATGAAGTGTGATGATGATACCTTTGTTAGACTTGATTCACTGATGGATGAAGTGAAGAAAATCCCAGAGAGCAAAAGCTTGTATCTGGGAAACATGAATTATAACCACAGGCCTCTCCGAGAGGGAAAATGGGCTGTCTCATACGAGGTGAAGTGGTCAACAACTGAAAATTTCATTTTCTTTGATAACTTTATCAGCAAAATTTATCATGAAGAATCAAGATTGATTACACAGCTTGTACTCCACCTCTATTGCTTTCGATAAACAAAGAGTGTATGTCAGAACGACAAATCAAACTATTAGATATGAATAGGAAATTAGAATAGTAGTATGATGCAACTACCTGTATTTCTTGACCTTAGGACAGCCTAGCTGATGCAAACATCAAGAAACAGAAAACAGAGGGAGTACGATAGAATTAATAACACAGTCTTAACTTCCGTTGTGTTGCAAGATTTTCCATTTCCATATACACCTCACAGCTACTCTGTTGCACTATTATTGAGAATTACTACTTTGTCACAGTTCTGAATTTGACTGAACAAATGGCATGCGGCACATTTCCTTGGCATATAAAAGACATAATGGTTGTCACCTCATTGGCATCACAACAGCTACTGTTGTCCACATGAATACATTATTGTCTCGTGCAAATCATTCAGACTAATTGTGTGTCTATCAGTGAACTCTTTTGTAATGTTCTTTCAAATTCCAGGAGTGGCCCACAGAAGAGTACCCACCCTACGCCGATGGTGCAGGCTACATTGTCTCTTCTGACATAGCAAACTTCGTTGCGTCTGAATTGGAGAAGGGAAGACTTAATGTAAGATCTGTCTCCACTTCTCATGTTCAATTGATTTCGCATCAATTCGAAGATTTTGTGCAGTAGTTACAGATCCACTGAAGCACTCAAGAACCACTTCTTTAACTATGGTTCCCTAGTATATTCCCATTTTGGTGAAAACAGAAAAGGCATGAACCCAATCATGCTGAACCTGAAAAGATTTACCAAAAGCCAAAAGCCATGCTCATGACCCCATGCATTGCTGTGTGCACGGGTGCTTAACAAATAATGATTGCATTGCCATTACAATTTCTCCAGCTTTTCAAGATGGAGGATGTGAGCATGGGAATGTGGGTCGGGCAGTTCAACGGCTCCGGGAACGCCGTGGAGTACGTCCATAGCCCCAAGTTCTGCCAGTCTGGTTGCGAAGGCGGTTACCTCACCGCACATTACCAGTCGCCGGCGCAGATGGTGTGCCTCTGGGAGAAACTGAGGCAAGGCAAGCCACATTGCTGCAACGCGAGGTGACAGATAGGCGAAGCACAGTTTCAGGAGTAACTTGGTACATAGGTTTTAGGAGGAAACATGATGTACATACCATACATCTACAACTTATGAACACTCAGTAGGCTGTAGTCAGTACAGAGGAGGGTACAGCTCGGATTTTTCACTGATGGGAAGCACACACAATACGCTGAATCAAAGGATAGTTTGCACATCATATCTGTAACATAATTTTCCATATCATAATTATATCGCTTGGGTACATATCGTAGCATACTCCCTTGATGTATTTCAACAAAAAAAAAAAAGACATCCTAGAGTTACCGAATCATTTCAGCATTAGGCTCGTACCGAACTGAGACTGGAAGACCTGAAAAATTACCTATTATACTGTCACACTACATGGAATGCAAATGTGCAGTCAGTTTTTTTGTCAACAACATGCTGTGACAAAAGGAGAGCCCGGCAACTGTTGCCTGCCCGGCCATACTGACCCTACTAACATGCGTTCCTGTTTGGTTTGCTCGACATCTTGTCTGCGTATGTGTTCCTGGCTTCTCTGTTCCTGCAAATGTTTAGTGCTCCTTGAGTATTATTGTTCAGTTAATCCATTGGTAACTTGATTTAGACGCGTGGTTAATCTTCTCTTCCGCAAGTAACTGCGCACTTTGCTGAGACTTGTTGCTGCCTCCTGGATGCTTTATCGAGGTGCGCTGGTCTGCAACTGCGACAATATTATTATCCATGTTTACATCGTTGACTGGAATGTTGCACCAGCATGTTGCAACAATAGTGCTTGGATATTGCAATTTCTAGTCGATGGTGCACACGGAAACCTTTTCAGTTTGAAACCACCCTTCATTTTCTTTTGAAAATGATTTTTCTCCTATATTTATTTATGAGGGCTGCGAATCTGATATTTATGCACTTTAATAACTGGTACTGCTCACAAGTAATGTCGCCGGGAGCATTGCTTGCTCTTGTACTGAGATCTCATTTACTGCTATCACACATTGATGCAGTAGCAGCTTCCCTCTTTAAACATCGAAGCACCATTGGGCGTCGGTACGATGTTTGCCTTTA
Organism: Eragrostis nindensis; assembly: GCA_012490785.1. Taxonomy (NCBI): domain Eukaryota; kingdom Viridiplantae; phylum Streptophyta; class Magnoliopsida; order Poales; family Poaceae; genus Eragrostis; species Eragrostis nindensis. The sequence continues at coordinate 98,933 of JAAXCT010001760.1, forward strand.
CGTCTCGGTTGCTTTACCTGATCAATGCAAGTACATTTGCCTGCTTCCATTTAAGCAGCGGAGCAGTGCTTTAATAATACATTCACCTTTTCTGCTTTATTTTCCTTTCTTTGACTGCCTTCTTGAAGCAATGTTCCTAGGAATTTCTACACAAGACGCACTAAAAAAAATGTGATGTTTCAAGCATCAGCATAGTCCCTGGACTATCTTATTAGACGCAGCAAAATAATACTCTTATGAACTGCAAATGTTTGCTCGCAATTTATGAGAGAGATTTTATTATCAGATCATACGTATGTAATTCGGGGTTTAGCCAGTTAAACAATCCTAAAGCACAAAGTCTCTACCAAGTCTTTTTTTTTTCTTAATAGAACAAGGGACGTGTCACACTACTGGCTAGATGGAGTATGTTTAGTTGAAAGAAAGGAGGTTGCAAAAAGCAAAAAGAGGCAAAGAAAACAAAATGAATCCCATGGAAATATCTAAAGTTTGTAGCAAGAATCACATCAAATGCATTGTGAACAGATTTGAAAATATTTTGGACGATGTTCCATAATACTTTATTTAATTGAAAGAACATCTTCAAAAGTTGTCCGTGTATAGATCAATAGATCAATCATTGTAGTATGCTTTCCAGCCACCTAGAAACAAAGCCACCCTACAAATTTAAGTATCTTATACTAGCTATTAGATGCATGCTTCTTTGTTTTTGTTGTTATTCATCTAACGTTTTCAGTTATACCTGGGGCCTTCACACAGTCAATAGGTCAAAGTATTGTTCCAAAACTTTTTTTTTTTATCAATGAAACAGGGAGGGGGTTACCCCTGCTGGTTATATATTAAATAAAAATAAGAGTACAAAAAGAGCCGATTACAACAGATATAGTAAATCCAAATGAAAAGGGACGAGGCCTAGTTCAGCGAAACCATGGTAAAACTCGAGCATTACAAGTTGTTCACATCATCAGCCGCTAAACCCTGGAAGCTAAAACATAAATTATGTTAGGCCTAGAACACCTGTCCAAAAAGAAGCAGCTGCCTGTATTGACTTTTGGCGAAACAAGGCAGATGGCAAATAGTAGTCCTTGTTTCATTGGCCACCTGGTCCATGGACCCCCGAGCAGAGCCACACTTGGCGTCTCCGCCCCCTCCAGTGACCTTGCTTGCTTCAAGATTTCTACTGTTACTCAATCCTGCCGCACCGGTGGAATCATGGTCGGCAGAATTGAAGAAATAAAGAAGAGGAGAACAGATAGAACAAAAGCTGCTGACGAAATTAAAATTCCCTGCGATCTTAGGTCGTTTTCTGCCGCTCTGTCCCGTGATCCATGTTACACGGAGCAGTATTACTTTCCAGAAGAGCTGTGCCCAGTGTGCCCGTCTGACATTTATTCCTAGTAGTATATTTTTCTTTCCCTTTTCATTTATATTCGGGGATAACAGGATTCCATAATACACAGTAGTACGAGTACTCCTGTACTAGTACCGCGCCTCAGTGGAGTGGAGTAGTATTACGGTAATTGATTTGGTACGTGTACAGTTCATTCGTCTGGTTTGAAAATAGGACGGCGGTGGTGCAAGAAAACGGGTAGAGTACAGTAGCGTAGATAGAGTAACCTAACATACAGTAAGGTAGCGTTCGGATGAAAGTTTATAGGGCTATAAAGTCCTGTAGCTTGTCACATCAATACTTCCGGCACGATTTATGTGTACTAAACAAAGTCAAATCACAAAACTAAGTCCAGGACCCCCCCTCTATTTCGCGAGACGAACGTAATGAGGGTAATTAAGCCGCGATTAGACGATGGTTACTGTAGCATCACTGTGTCAAAACATTGATTAATTAGGCTCGTTAGATTCGTCTCGAAAAATAACGCCCGTCTGCAGAAAGGTTTTGCAATTAAATTTTATTTAGTACCCCTAAATAGTAAGATTCTTTTTTACTTTAGAGGGTAGAAGTTTAGAGGGGGAAATAGAGGGGCATCCAAACGGGGCCTAAGTAATGGTTAGAGTTTTTAATGACTCCCAAGGACATTCGAGCTTACCATTCTCTGTCCCCTACTCCCTTTCCATCTCGTAGACCTCGACCCTTTCGTACGGGGCGCTCTATGTAAACAATGATTACCGCGCCAGCTTTTCGCCTCGCGGCCCGTCTCTCCCCGTCCCGGCGCCAGGCTCGACGAAAACACGGCGCGCGCCGCGGTCAACTGGAGAAGGTGGTAGTGCCTTTGTTCCCTTTTGCTTCGTTTCTTTTTTTTTGAGAGAACCTTTTGCTTCGTTTCTTGCTTAATGCAAAGTCAGGGCTTCCATTTGAACACACCACGGTGGACTGTCCATGCGCCCGGCCCAAAACGCCGGCTCATCCCGCGGCGGCGTCTCCAACCTCCGCCCGAGGGCCACGGCACGACGCGACGGAACGGGACGGGCGCCATCAATCAATGCCACCCGTTCGATCGAGGCCGCCTCGTACCCGTCCCGTCACACCGCGCTCACCCCCTTAGGCTATCCGCACTCGTGTTCCTCTATATCTTTCCTCTAAAAAGAATATTCCGTCCTGGTCATCGAGATTCTTTCCTCTAAACTAATTTCTCCCGCACCCATCATTCCTCTATATCCTTCCTCTATATCAACTTCCTAATATTTTATTCTTTTTTCTTTCCCTCTTTCTCCCTTTTCCCTCTCCTCCCGGACCGCCCCGGCCATTCACTCCCTCTCCTGCTCTCCTCGCCGCACCCCTCCTCCTCCTCCCCACGCGCGCGCCGCCGCCGCCGGCCTCCACCTCCCCCGCGCGCCGCCGCCGCCGCCTCCGCCGGACTCCCCCGCGCGCGCCGCCGCCCTCCTCCTCCTCCCCCCACGCGCGCGCCGCCGCCCTCCTCCTCCTCCCCCCACGCGCGCGCCGCTCCGTCGAGGCATCGAGCTCGTCAAGCTGATTCAACCATCGAGCTCGTCAACCCCATTCCGTCCTCGGCGCTCTCCCATTCGAAGCACCCGGGGGCGGCGGCGAGATGGACCCTGCGGGGGAGATCCAGAAGGTGGTGAGCATGCGCCGCGGGGACAGCGGGTCCATGTGGCGGCGCGGGGACGACGTCTTCTCGCGCTCCTCCAGGGAGGAGGACGACGAGGAGGCGCTGCGGTGGGCGGCGCTCGAGCGGCTCCCCACCCACGACCGCGTCCGCCGCGCCATCGTCCCGCTCGGCCTCGGCGGCGACGAGGCGGCGGCCAAGGGCGTCGTCGACGTCGACGTGCTCAGCCTCGGCCCGCGTGAGCGACGGGCGCTGCTGGAGCGCCTCGTCCGCGTCGCCGACGAGGACAACGAGCGCTTCCTGCTCAAGCTCAAGGAGCGCGCCGACAGGTGAGTGCCGCGCGCGACGGTGCCTAGCAGTTGGCGGCGACCCGTGAGTTCGCCGCGCGGTGGTGGCCCTCTCCCTTCCCTCCCCAGGCGCGCGGCGAGGCAGTTGGACGAGCGCGGGCCCCGCAACCGATAGCGGACGCTCCTGGATTGCGCTAGGAATAGCGGAACGAAGCTCCTCCGCTACCGTAGCGAAAACTTTACAGGAGCCCGGTGCAGCACTTCCTTACGCTAAACGCTCCTGGAGGGAGCTTTAGCGTATACCAGTGCGGGCAGTCTGACACTGTGCCGCTCCCGTTCGGTTCCCTTCCCCCGCCGCTACGCCACTGCCCGCGCGTCCACTGTTGCATCGTCACTCACCCGCCAGTGCTACTAGTACCCGCCGCTTCGCTTCGCTTTATTCCTCCTCCCACGCCCCGCCCCCCCCCCCCCTGCCGCTGCCTGCTCCCTCCCTCCCTTTTTTCCAGTGACGCAGCAGCAGCAGCGCCACACCCACCCACACTGCCGTTTGACCTCCACCTCCCGCAGTCGCCTGCTCGCTCGCGCCCCCGCCACCATCGCCTGCACTGCACTGCCCCTGCCCTGACAACCAACAAACCAAACCAGGCAGTCCGTCCGTCCACCGCCCACGCCCGGCTCCCTTTCGCTGTCTTCTTCACTGCACTCGCCCCCACGGAAAAAGGTCATTCCCTCCTCCCTCCCTCCCTGCTCTGCTCGCTCCACAAGAGTTGCCGTTTTGCTGGCCCCGTGCCCGCCATTAACGCCCCCCTCTCCTCTCCACCACTTCAATGCTCCTTTCCTTCTCGAGCTCGCACATCGTCCCAGCCTCCCAGCTGTTCCCTTCTCCTTTCTCTTTCCCTCTCGTGGAGGAGGCCGGTGCTGGTGCCAGAGCACGAGCACGAGCGCGCCGCTGCCATTCTCGTGCTCCACCTCATCCTCCCCTGCTCGACTCGTGCTTCGCTAGCTGTGACCTTTTGAGCCTTGGAGGCACCTGCGCGTCCGTTGCTGCCTCCCCTCCCCCACGCCCAGTCGCCCATCCTGTCCCGCCGAAAAGCTCCAATCTTGGATTTTTCTTTGCACTCTCGCACCGTTTGGCTCTTGCTGTGGTCACATCGTGCGTAAAAAAAGGGGGGGCAAGGTTTGGGATCAGTTCCCTCCAGTCCAGTCCGCTCATGTGCCTGCGCCAGTGACCGAAAAAGACCCCCAAGGCCCCAAGTCTTGGCATTTCCTTTCCTGGCCTAATTCCCTTCTGAATTCTCATCGCTCCACACCTCCAATCTCAGAGCCGCTCGGTGCTGTACTGCTGTGGCGTTGCTTGCCTTCTTCCTTCGGTGGCCGCTCTACGGCCAACACAAGAAAAAAAAAAGTTTACAGAGTTTGGAGGCACCCACCCGTCCGGTAGCTTCTCAAAAGTTTCAGCTAGCCTTTGGACTTGGAGCTCGAGGTACCATCACTCTGCTCTCTGCTGTAGTAGTACTGTACTCGCTTGTATAGTCATCTACTGTTATGTGTTTTTTACTGGATGGGAAGTCGCCGGATTAGCCTATTCCGTCCTTTGATCTTGTATTTTGTGCCATATGATGTTAGTACAGGCTTACCACGGCACAGGCGTCCCGGCTTTTCCGGATTCTTTGCCGTCTTCTCCTGCTGCTGCTGATAAGACTGCAGTTTCAGTTTCCCAGGCGCGCTCTCTCGCGCGCGCTGTGCTGAGCTGAGGGAAGCTCGGCGACAAGGATCGATGGAGAGCCGGGGACGGCGGCCGCGGAGCCCGGAGCGGCACAGGCCGGCGTCGGCGCGGAAGGTGCCGGTGGTGTACTACCTCACGCGGAGTCGCCACCTCGAGCACCCGCACTTCGTCGAGGTGCCCGTGGCCTCGCCGGAGGGGCTCTACCTCAGAGGTCAGTTGATGCAGTCTCGCAATTAATTGCAGCTTCTCCGTGCGTGTTCTGCTTGTGCTCGTGTAATGGCGATGGTTTTTCTTTTGGGTTTTCTTTCTTTCAGATGTGATGAATCATCTGAACACGGTGCGCGGCAAGGGCATGGCGTCCATGTACTCGTGGTCCTGCAAGAGGTAGTGCCAGAAATGATCTCTTTTTTTCTTTTTCTTTTGGTATATAATTTTTGCGTGTTTGCGTGTTGATCGGTCCGAGTGAATGTTTGGTTTTGTCAGGAGCTACAAGAACGGATTCGTGTGGCATGATCTTGCTGAGGATGACCTCGTCCTCCCGGCAACCGACGGCGAGTACATACTCAAGGGCTCTGAGCTTGTGGACCAATCTTCTTCAGGTATACCATAACCTTTTTGCTTTTGCTATATGAATTTGCATTTGCTTTTCTGAACTTGGACTAGAAAATGCAGTCTTTAGTTGCTGCCAGTGCTTGTTGCTGATCAGTATTTCACATCTTTTAGGCCAATTTTACCATGGCAGTAACGGCAACCAAAAGCAGCAACAGAGCAGGCTAAAAGAGGGTACTCCTACAAGGCAGCCATTGCAAAGAGAGCCTTCATATCCACCCTCCCCTCCTACTGTGATAGTTAGAGAAGCCCACCGGCGTTCACCGTCTGTGCCTCCGCCAGACGAGGATGACAGCCCCTCGCCGTGCAGGGGTCACTCCACCGGGGCCATGTCGCCAGAGCTGGAACCCCAAAGGACTCAATTGCCAGCGAGTGGGTCTGCAAGCCCGGCAGAGTTTAGAGTTCACAAGCCCACCGGCTGCATGGATGCTGCAACACAAACTGATGATCTCGGCAGAAGGTCGGGTCGGAGAGGACCTGAAATGCGAAAGAAGAGTTTGAGCACTGACCATGATGCTGTGGTTCGTGAAATTTCAGAGTACCGGCAAAGCCTCCCTCGCCGGTCAGCGGAATTCCAAGGAATCTCCAGGGAACTCTTGTCCCAATGTCCTACTCCCATGAGCATACCTTCAACCCGGGGCAAGTCCGAGAGCTTAGAATCCTTGATACGAGCAGATAATGCGACAAACAGCTTCAGGATTATTGAAGAGGATGATATTGTCGTGCCGACCTGCCCAAAGCTGAAGCCAACAAATGTGTTGATGCAACTCATCACTTGTGGTTCACTTTCAGTGAAAGATCATGAAAATATTGGATTTGTTCAGGCTTACAAGCCAAGGTTTCCAAACCTGAAGTTCCCGTCACCGTTAATTTCTCGCACCATGATGATGGGTGAGCTTGATTACCTGTCGGAAAATCCCAGGATAATGGGAATGAAACTGGAAGAAAAGGAATACTTCAGTGGGAGCATTATTGAGACTAAGACGCAAAGGGACGTTCCAGCTGAGAGGTATTCGGCGCTCAAACGGTCTTCTTCCTACAATGCAGAAAGGTAAGTGTCAGAGTCTTTAGTAGGATCTTATTGTGTTCACAAATAACCTGATATCTTGATTTTATTAAACACACAGATATTTATATACAAAGTGCGTTACTTGACCTGTGCCAATGGTTGATAAAGTTTAAGATTTCCGAAACTGTATAAATTCTTGCCTAATTCTACCACATACTGCTTAGACTTGATAAGTTGATACCACAACTTCATACGATTCAGTATGCAGAATGCACTTTCCTCATGCTTTTAACTTGCTAGTTTGGGATATATCGATAAGTTGTTTTCCCAAATTTTTAAGCATAATTAGCCATTAAAGTAAAGCCAATGAAACATGAATATCGAAATCAAACCTCTACACTAATTATCAAAATCAAACTTTGACACATATGTATATGTTAAAGCAGAGAGTTGGTTTAGATTGGATCAGAGTTAGGAGTTGGTATGGAACTATGTATGTACTGGAGAATATTTATGAACGCGAGGACCATTGCTTTTACATCACTAAATGATGTCCATGGTGAAGTCGCATTGCAGTTGCGTAGCAACAGGTTCATAACAGCACCAACAGTGTACGTCTGTTATATAATGCCAGATTGTAGCTGGCATCCATGCAACAAACAACAACGTAGGGAATCTACCTACTGAAGAGAATTGAGATCTGTAGAATCCAAAATTTGGGAATGAGAGCTGTTACTGAAGTGTGGAACATGACAAAATAGCAGCTCTCTCATTTATTCTTTTTTTCTTTTATTGTGTCTTTTGAAATCTGTTAGAGCGTTAAGAACTTAAGATCATGGCCACATGGGGTGCATGAGCAGTTAGGGTGAATTGTTTTAGTAAAGATCTTCTGAAAAAGAAACTGGAGACTGAATTCTCCTGTTCCTTTTTTTTAATCACCAATTCGATTCTGGTGATTCCCTCATTGCTTCTGCACGAGCCACTTGTCAGATGTAGAGGACCACATTGCTTGGCTGCCAGGCAAGATTCTTCTGTTGCTCTACTGAAAAACAGAAGAGAGCCTGTTTGCTTCATGCTCATAAACAGTCTGTTGCTATCCTAACAAGCTGTCATTCTGGTGGCGGGACCATTTTTGTTTCAAACTGCTACTATAAAGACGACGGATTTCATGGGATCTGTATCACAAGCGGATAATGGTTTCTTCAGTCTGTTAAAGTCCAAATTTTACCAGGCAGGATAGCAAAACTTAACATAAAGTTGGCCACTGGCACACTAGATATATGAATATGCAGTAAAACTTTTGTGGCCTTAGGATTTTGTTTGACATATGAATTATACTCTTTTCTTTGTGAAAGATAATCTTATGCATGAACAAATACGCAGGAGTGGCGAGACTCTAGATTGTTCAAGGCCTGACGAAGATGCAATGGACACATCGCGCTCGAGGTGCCTCCCTCGGACGCCGCTCCTATCATCCTTCCTGCACCCAAAGAGCGAGACGCTCAAGTCCCCCGTCTCGGACTGCCGAAAGAGCTCCTCGACGAGGCAGAACTGCGACCTGGCGTCAGGAGACGGAAGCAGGAGGTTCACCGATGCAGCGTCGGCGAGGACGGACTCCTTCAGGAAAGAGGAGAAGCTCGTCAAGATTGAGGAAAGTTAAGTGTTGCTCGTGGCTTCTCTTTACCTGGACTGAACTCTTTGTCAGTGCTGGGTATGCACTCGATGCTTTTCCCTTAGAACAATGGAATCTAGATAGCAATCTGTTCTCGGTATTGATGGTTTTGTTTTGGATCAATCGTGCAGGCTGTCGTCCGGAGCTCGAGTTGTGATCCAGTACACCGTCCCTTGTAGTGACAGTGATGAAGGTTCTGAACGCTGACAGTGACAATGCAAGGGATAAGGAGGCTGATGCTGCTGGACTGCTGGAGGAATTTTCACTAGCAAATTAGTGAGGAAAAGGAGAGCATTTCTTTCTTTTTCTCTCCTTAGAGTTGTATAAGTTATAGTTCTTGAAGCATGCAATTAGGTAGGAGTTTTTTTTTCTATTTTTCGTATTCTGTAAGTGGCTGCTAATTTGCTGAATCTATCGCTCTATGTTTTCATAATCATCTGCCCAACGAATCAGATATGACTCTGTGGGTATGTGATTTGGCAATTGGACGGTTGTTACGCGAGACAGGACAGTGTTTTGCCATTGCCAGACTCTGCTTTCTCGTGTCTGTGTTTTCTAAAACCTTTTTTTTTGATTTTTTTTTTTTTTTTGATATGGGTGATCCCCACCCTTCGCTCGCCCGACGCGAGCGGCGCACACAGGCGCCAAGGCCAGCGCGACCTCACAGCTGACCGGGTGCGGGACGGGGGCTCGAACCCCCGCCGGCTTTGACGCTCTCCTGGCGTCTTACCATCAGGCCACTGGCCCGTCTAACGGTCGAAGAAGAAGATGCACAATAAAATCAAGAAGATGGATTGCTGCGGAACCGTCGAGTCGCGGATCCGTGCCGCCGTTCCAGCCTCTTTGCAGATTGTGAGGGAGGGCGTGCCGCTGATCGGATGACGACGGGTGTGGGCGCCGCTGCTCTGTTCCTCCTAGCTTGGGCTCGCGAGGTCCCGTGTCCGCTGGGACTCTGGTTCCCGTAATCCCGTGGAAGAACGAAACCTTCCTTAACGCAGGAGACGGGAGGGTAGCGAAGTACGGAGAGCGGTGATGCTTACGCTTACCTGAGCTTACATGGACTGGACTTGCCGGGCCGCTCGCCGCCGCATCCGCCTCGCTTCAGAGACGAGAGATTTTAGGCCGGAGGAACGCGCGAGTGGACCTCCGGCGGGGCATGGAGGAGGTCCGATCTAAGCGCGGAGCTGGGCTCGGGATGGCCGGAGTCGTCATAGGCATGGCCGGCGGCCGGCGGCGGGGAGGAAGCGGCGGCAAGACTTCGAGTGTTTTGCAGAATACCCCCTGAAACGGAAATATTTTTAACAAAAGACCCTAAAATTGGATCGCGATTAATAGTCGCGATCTAGTATTTTTGCATAAAACACCCTAAAACGGATCGCGATTTTTCGCGATCCAAAATTTGCAGATAGCCCCCTAAACCGGATCGCGACTAATAATCGCGATCCAATTGTTTTCACAAAACCCCTTAAATAGTCTGGTATTTTTTAGTACAGTCCCTTCTTTCGTCTCCTCCCCTTCCCGGTCCGGCGACGGCGACGGCCTCCTGTCCTCGCGGTCCCTTCCCCACTGCACCGCGAGCTCTGTCCTTCCACGCGGGTCCTATTGATCCGGCGGCTGGCCGCTCCGCCGCGCGGCCCGCCCCCAATACATACCCACTCGGCCGTCGGCCGCGCGCGGCGCGCAGCATCGGTGCGCCGACGCGAATTCCGCTTCGCCTCCGACGGCTCAGCCGGCCTGCGCCACTGACCTTCAGGCGGCACGTCCCTGCCCCCTGCCCGGGCTGTTACTCTGCTGGCCCGGATCTCACACTCAACCACAGCAACGGGCAACTCGAGCCTTTCAAAATCCCGGCCGTTTCGTTTTGTTCGGCTAAAATTTCTCTCGATTGAGCAGAGGAGGCACATGCCGAACCATCAATCGACGAACAACATGTACACGCAAGAATTACAAAGCTCATATTCCAACCAATGCATGCCATGCCCATGCTTGTTTTGATAAAGCAAAGTGTACTGGACTACTGGTTTCTGTTTAAGCCCTGCCCATTCTTGGACGACGACGATCACGACGAACAAGAAACAGAGCATGTCTTGGGCGCCATGGACCAAGATCAACTTGACGAAGAAACAGAGGGAGTCCCCGGTGTCATACCCCATTTCTGGAATATGTTGTGCATCCTGTATCAGTCCCTGGATCAGTAGCTGATACGCACAAGAACACATATATGATAATCAAAAGCATACTTCGAATATGTAAATAAGCATAATACCTGATATAGGACCATTAGTGGTGGTGCGACAAGGATTCATAACTATCCAAGTCCTTCCAACCAACTAACGGTGAAGCAGACAGCGGAAGACCTTGGCCCAAAGCCACAAGCAGACTTGAGAAGTAGAACCGAAAACCAAATCGTCGTCGTCTTCTACGAAGCCTTCTCCTACTAAACCAACAATCGCAAACGCGTGAGTACATAAGGTACTCAGCAAGCCCTACACTACACAAGGGAATATATACATGCATGTTTGGTCTTAGCAAGGAATAGGCTGTATGGTTCATTTGCAGCAAGCAAACTTTATGCAAGGTTCACTAAAGCAAGTGAAGGAGTCATAGATAAAACAGGGGGGGGTTGATTGTCAATATTTTAGTTGGTTGGCCCTGGGGGAGTATGAAGCATTCCCGCCAGTTCCCAGGTTTTAGTTGGGCCTTCCGACCTCAATGGTCATACCGACCCGGCATCCATGCCAACACTTCCCAAAACACGGGCTGACTACAACCCACTCACACTCCAAGGGAATAAGATAGGTGGCTAATCCAACGTGCGCCACAATAATGTGTCATATGCCGTGACAACGTCCATCCGGATGAATTTTACACTCTGCAGAGGTTGTACATCTTTTCCCACGGGCTACGCACCCTTTGCAAGGGGGTACGCAACGCTTAGTCCATCTTCTTCGAGTAGTCTCACAAGTTCACCACGGAATCACACTCAGGGGCTTGTGACTTGAAATGTCACACTACGGCACAACACCTATAACAGGTACGTCGTGCTCCTGCATTAACTTGCAGGATCCTGAGACACACAACAGGACGGGCGGCTTCCCATGTACCGACAATGGGTTCCCGAGACAGACAGCGGGTTCCGCAACCGGACCACGGGTACGTTTTCCGGGCCTGTTCCTGAGCTTCCGTTGCCTCTACTGGCCTCCAGGTGGAAATGCAAGAGTACCAAGAAGGTAGGGTAAGTCCTTCCCATACAGGTTCCGTGGTTGTACGAGAAATCATTATGTTAACGGGCGTCAGAACCGGTCCTTATGTGGCCGGGCAAGCACCGGGTTTCCCACACTAGGGGACTATCACACCATCAACATCTTCACTAGTGGCCTTGCCCGCAATCCAACCCATCCCATCATCACCGTCACCATCATCATCATCACCTAACACAGTTGTGCTACTCCCAACCCAAGTATCACACACACCACCAAACTCATTTAACACATTTTGTAAAAGTAAGTATGTGAGGAGGTGTGGCAATGTAGAAACATTGCGGGGTCCTAAGCATATCTAGTAGCAAGGTGATTGTGCCATCATAGAAATGATGGAACTATCCTAGGGTTATCAAGGTGACAGGTAAACAAGGGTAAACAAGGATTAAGATATTAACGTCTTAAGCAACAGACATCAATATCAATAAGCAAGTAGGATCATAGCTACACAAGCAGTAAAATAACAAGTAATGCATAATACTAGAGCAGGCCATATAGGTGCATCGCGAAAACAGTAGGTTCAATCATGATCAAGGAGAAGTAGAGCTTGCCTGAAAACGCTATCCTAATCTTCCAATACTTGGTCTTCAGATTCTTCTGACGAAGTCGATATCTTCAAGTCCTTCCTAAAAGCTTGTCTCTTCTGACTCGTCCTTGGGCTCAGCTCCTTCGGCTCGTCCTTGCAGCTTGGATCTTCTTGATCTTCCTTGAATTCTTCTGGCTCTTCCTCGGATCTCGTGTAAGCTAGCGCATAGGAACACAACGTATAAACAAACTACCGCAAAAGAAATAAAGATCGAAAAGAGTCAAGTAAGATCCGATTAATTCCAGTAAGAGCCGATGGAACACCGAAGAAGGATAAGATACAAATCATGTATGATGCAATAGGTTTTACTTTAGGAAGATTTTATTATCCTAAGACTATTAGGAGTGATGCATCAAGTACTAGGGCTTTTAATGTAAATGAGAGATGCTAAACAGAGAAATGCATGAGTGTATGTAAAGGTGGAAACAAGCGTGTGTACGTGTTGTTCGTACACTTGCGGCACTAAGGCTTTATATAGGTCGTAACCTATATAAAGGTACATGCAACAAGTGTACAAGATGCAAGGTGTGTTACCTTGATTTCTTAGCTATAGATTGAGGTGTTACCTAATGGTGATCAGCTATTGATTATCTACTAAGTTAATTACTAAGACCAAGCTACTAGTTATTGGTCATGGCGGAGCGCATGACCGTGGTACGTGCACGTGATTATGCATGGTATGATGCACGGTTGGAAATAAACAATTAATCGATTAAGAATAAGTAGCGATTAAAATAGCAATAAATAGTAACCATAATAAGTCCAATGAAATACCAGATATAAATAGAGCAGCATAATAAATTGATAGAGCTGGGTGGAGGTTGGTGGCAACATTGGTTAAGATTAGTTGAGCTTGGTTAGCGTTGGAGCTTGGTGAGAACAACGGAGGTTGTATACTTTGATACGGAATGATACAATATGATAGGTTAAGTTCAATGTCACGCTAAAAGGTGAGCGAGCATTCGTGACACGTGGGATCAACGACATATGATGAGCTTGTCGAGAGAGTGTGGGATTTAGAGTATTGATGGCTCGTAGATATAATCTAGAGCTTTGAGATTAGTACCAAAAGGTACTACGCGTTTCTATGAACGCGTGAGCGCAAGAATCGCTCGAAACGGAGTTACGGATGGAAAGATATGGGCAATTAAAGATTCCAGGGGCGTATTTATAATTACAGAAGGTTCTAGGGACTTATCTGTAATTATAGAAAAGTTTAGGGGCCTCTGTGTAAAAAGACAAGGACTGAAAGGTAATTATAGAAAAGTATAAGGGTGTTTATGTAAAAAGACAGGACCTAAACAGAATTAGCATAAAGGTTAGGGGCTAATCTGCAAATTGCACAGGGTCTGGGATTTTCTGGATTTTCTGGATTTATTTTTGTAAAGGATATTCTATTTCTTGCGCAGTGCTGACGCAATAAAGAGTAAAGGATTTATTTCTGAAAGGGAAAAGCTGGTGGACCGGGTCTACAGGTGTGTGGACCGAGTCCACGGGCGGTCCACACACGTCTACAGTGGACCGGCGGGGTCGGCGCGACGGCGCCGTCGCCGGAGCTTCGCCGGAGCAGCCGTTCCGGCGCTCCGGTGGGCCAAATCGAGCGGAATTTGAACCGGGAGAGAGAGAAGAGGATGGGTAGCTCACCGCATGGACTTGTTGACGACGCACGGTGGCGGAAACACGTCGGCGACGGCGGGGCGCGGAGCCAACGGCGGCGTCCGACGAAGAAGGAGGAAGAGGCCGGCTCGACGACTCCTTGCTAGCCCGGGAGCTTCGCGGGTCGAGGCGGAGCGGAGCGGCTAGGTGTCGACGACGGGCTCGCAACGGGGACGGCCGGCGACGAGCGACAGCGGCGGCGCGGAGTGCGACGGCGGCGCTCGGCGAAGGAGGAGGAAGAGCGCTGCGCGTCGAGTTCTTGCTAGTCGTGGAGGTGCGCGGTGGTGCTGTGGAGCTGGCGCGCGCACGGGACGAGCGAGACGAGGCCGGAAGGGATGCCGTCGTCGAGCTCGCGCGGCGGCGGTCAGCGGCGCGGCTAGGGTTTGGTGTCCGCGCGTCCCTAGTGCTCTCCGAGCTGCGCGGAGGGGCGCGCACTAGGTAGAGGAGCACCTAGGAGCAGGACGGCGAGGGAGGGTAGTAGGAAGGAGCTCGTCGGAGGCGAATCGGGCGTCGCCGGAGTTGGGGAAGATTTGGGGAAAAGAGAAATTGAGGCGGCCGGGAGCTCGAGGAGGGGAGAGGCGAGCGGGGAAAGGAAGAGGAGAGTGTGGCGCATCGATTTTTATAGCCAGAGCGAGGCGGTTGAGGCCGGGAGCGGCTCGGCTAGTCGTCGGCTCGGTCGTCGCCAGTGAGGGCCGACGGGACGCGACGAGGAGCGGAGAGATGGTCGTCTGCGCGCGATGACGAGGGCGAGAGCATGGCCACAGGAAGTTGGATAGGACGGGACGAGGTAGAGCTCACGTGGCGTGGCGTCAAGGTATGGAAGTCGTCGGTCTTCGAGGACGGTCGCGCGTCGTCGGTCAGAAGAGGGGAATGGGCGAGGTCCTGGTTGACGAGACGGAGCGACGGTTCGACGGGCGCGTGCACGTGGTCCACTTGACGCTCCTGCTTCGGGACGCGACGGGACGACGCGGGGCAGCAAGCCGGCATGGGCGCGGCCTGGGCGACGCGACGCGGCGCTTGACCGGAGGAGAGAGAGGAGGAAGAAGGGTGGAGACGGGCCGACTGGGCCGCGGTGGGCTGAAGAAAAGAGAACGCGGCCCACTGGCGGTTTTCAGAGAAGAGGAGAAGGGAAGGGAGGTGCTGGGCCGGTGGGTGAGGGAGAGGAAAGGGAATGGGCCCGGGAGAGTTTAGGAGTTAGAAATGTTTTGATCTTTTTCAGGGATTTATGTGACTTCAAATTTGATTGGTATTCAAATTCGAAAGGCGACTGAAGTCAAACCAACACACAAATAAAAACAAGAAAAACCAGAAATGCACATGATGGGGTTTTTGCTGCAAGTTTAAATTCAGATTTTGAAAATCAACTTGGGATTTAACATAATTTAGCTATATTTGTTGGAAAACAAAAAAAAAGGTTCAAATTTTTAGTGGGTTTTTTAATGGAAGCAAACACTTGAGCATGAGTTTTATATTCCAAAAATTCTCAGATTCAAATCATGTGTGAATTATTTGGTGAATTTTATTTTGGAAATTCATGGCAAGGTAAGAGCGAGACAAAAATTTAAATTTGGAGTGATTTTTATTCCCTTTTTGCTTTGCTTTAAATTTTGGGGTGTTACAGATCTACCCCACTTAAAAGGAATCTCGTCCTCGAGATTCAAACGATCTTCTGGGTGGCGTTGAACTTCTCTTGCGTCTTCTTGCTTGGCGGTGGTAACATCCAAAATTCAGCGAAGGCTTCATGACGTTGTGGGCGTTGCTAGTAGATTCTCTTCATCTTCGTCTTAGATTTTCTGTTGTACCGATCGAAGAAGCAGGGTCCTTTCTTCAAGATTGCACGTGGGGTCCTACCCCACTTAAAAGATTTTAACTTGCGGTAAGGATAGCTTTCGACTCTTGCTCTGTTTATCTTATCCAAAGGATTAAGGCGTTTCTCATTGTTCCATGGGTGGCTTTTCCAAATGCCTTTATTTCCAAATTATCCTTAGAGGTGGGTTTACTTAAAGACTTTTATCAGACTCGGAAGGTAAGTACGTCTCCATTAGTGTAGATTGAAGTCTATTCTTATCCCAGACTGGCAAGCGATATATTTCATCACCATACATCTTTTGATACAACACTTTATTGATATTCCAAGGTACATAGTACAACAGGTTGCTTATATCACAACACCATTACATAAAATTCTCCAATTCTCCAGGTCTAAACTCAGAACACTGAAGATTTGCGTTTCAACGAGATTGTCGCTCGTTGTCTCCATGTGTAACAGTTCCAGGGCAATCTGCTGCGATGTGCCCACGATTCCGGCACAGGTAGCACTTCCGGTTTCTCCACGATGCCTTCATTTACCCGGGACTCCAGTTTTCGAGTTTAAAATTCAAAAAAATTTAAAAATTTGACAAAATTTGAAACAAAAATATGTAAAAAACTAGATGAAATTTGCAACCCAATGGTGGAACAAGAACACAAAAATTCAATCGTTTAATAGGTCAAAAAAATCATGCAAGTTTTCTGGGTTGAAAAAGGAAGGGGAAAAAAAGAAAAAAACCCTTTTCTTTTTTCTCATTTTGAACCTGAAAGCTTCATCGATTTTTTTGACCAAGCAAACGATTGAATTTTCGTGTTTTTGTCACACTAATGTACTTCAAATTGCGTCTAGTTTTTTTACATATTTTTGTTTCAATTTTTTATTTTTATTTTTTTTGCCTTTTTTTTTAATTTTTCCTCTCCAAACCGGTTTTTTGAATTTCGGACCGGTTTTTCGGACATTTTGACCGGTTTACCGTTCATTTCGGATTTTTTGAGTTCAAAATTTGGTTTTCGAAATTTGTGGCGGTTTCCGACCGGTTTCCGCGGTTTTCGCGAAAACCGGTCAAACCGGTGTGGCCCGGTACCACCGGTCTAAACGGGATTTCAATCCTTGCTTCGGCGAGATCCGAATTTGTTGGGGCCATTCTGGCATGAGGTGCTGAGATGCAGCGAGAGAAGTTTATCTTTTGCAAGCGGCTGGCGAGATGAAGGCTTCGAGAGCGGACCTCTTGGGGAAGCACGGAGCAGAGTATACGTCATCATCATCCTCCTTTACTCAAAGCCGAGGGGCTCGTCCATCACCATTACTATCTCAGCCGGATAACTTCCCTCTCAAACTGCCTATTGTTTGATGTTTCTATTTGTTTGATTGGCCCGCCAGCTCAGCCTGCTGCTTGCTTCACTGTTAGGAATTTTGGAATTTTTTTTCTTTCCATCACGTGGAACCGCCTTTATTCTTTTAACACTTGTCACTTTGTGTAACTTCAACAACAATGTCTACCATTTTGCATATGTACTTAATCTTTCTGTTTCATATTTGATTACATACATAACCTATATTTACAACATATAATGCATTGGTTAGATTATAGTTTTGTGAGTCAAACGGACATAGAGTAACGGACATAGAGTTGCAAATAAGTGGTGGAATCGTTTTTTTGTTTATGTACTTTCCTTACACATAACTGAGTTAGTAAGCATTACAAGTTGATGACGCAATGATTCATTTTTTTTAAAATGTTGTGAAATATGTATGCATTTAAATATAATTGAGTTGGTAGACTACTACAAATTGATGGCACAATGACTCACTTACAAAGACAATTTTTTCAGATGTTGTAAAATATGTATACATTTAAAAGTAATCCATAGAAATGTTGCAACATATAAACATTTGGCTAGTCTGAACATGAAGTGTCTACTAGTCTTGTAACAAATTGCAATAAAGCTTCGAGCTGAGTTAGAGATTTCTTAGCTTGGAGTTCAATAGTGCACATTGCAGCTATTCACTCTGTGAATCTTTACATGGTCAAAGACCACCATTTTGTAATCCCTAATGCATAAGTTCGTGTCTTGTTTATTAATGCAACGTTCAAATTGTTCTACCATGTTGTCTGTTTTTGAACTGAACATTTTAAGTAGTTCGGCGTCAATATTTACATGGTCCAAGACCACCTTTTTCTAATCAATTGATGCTTTAAGTTTGATGTACTAACGTTCAAATTTTTCAACAATGTTGTATCATTTTGAATGTTGTATCATTTTGAAGTGAAAGAATCATTTTGAGCAGTTTTTCCATTTTCTTCGAATTTTCTGAGTAACAATCCAACGTCTGCACCTTGCAATCCGTACTATGAAGAATACTAGTTATAGTTATAGGTAAGGACCCCATCCATTTCTTTTTCAGGACCAAATGATTGTATTTCAGCTTAAGCAAGATACACAAACGGAATGCACGGGCTCCCATTGAAATGTTTGTAGGGTTTACATGAACAAGGGAAAAACTGAACGAGCAATCAGGAGGTGTGAATGGAGCTGTTAATTCGCAACACTCGAAGACTCTGCAAATCTCTCTAACATTAGCCCATAACAAAATTCAGAGATGCTCCGTAAGAGATTACGTCGTACGAACATTCAGGGAACCAGTTAATGTCGTATTATTCACAAGTCACAAGATCACATAAGTCATTACACAATCTGTTTGGAAAAGCAGAGCGATCTATACACGCGTCTGCAACCACGAACTCACTCTCGAACTCAGATCACACGTACTGCACCCTCCGTCTCTTGCGAATCCGGTGGAGCGAGCAGCAATCTCCCCTTCTTGGTCTGGGGCAACGCTGATAGCACTTCTTTCCTTGGCAGCTCCAGGACGCAGAGCTGACCCCTGACGATTGTATCGTCGCCATGACGCAGCCGATCGACCAGGCGTACGTCGACGCGCGCGTCGTGCTCGGGCATGCCCAGGAACATCTCGGCATGTCGCTTCACTCCTCCAGGAACCGCGCCTCCCGCTGCAGCTCCTCCTCGCGGTCGACGTCGGGCGCGGTGCCGTGCCTTCACGACGGCGCCGTAGCTGCCCTCGCCGAGGCGGCACGTCTCCTCGGCGCAGCAGACGGCGATGTACTTCCTCCTGGGAGACAGAGACGCTTCTGCGGCGGCGGTGTGGCTGGGTGCTCCATCTCGATCGATCGATCGACTTGTTGGGCGGATCGTGGGAAGGAGCAGAGGATGATGAGGGACGGCCTTGGCGCATGGGGTTGTCCTGCCATTTTATACAAGTTGACACGCGAAGCAGTCGCGCGGATTGCTCGAGAAAACAGATATTCCACGCGCCACTTCGCCAAGTATCCCACGGATATGGGCCGCCCGACAGGGCTTGCTCTGGTTTCACCTGTGCCCAAAAAGGCAATTTCCTTTTTTCGCGTGAGCGGTGAGACTGAGACGGCGGCGGGGTTCAAATATTTTGTGGTCATCATATGTTTGTTGGGGAAATTTCTTGTATGCCACCTAAAAAACTTCTATATTCTCATATGTCATCGTTGTCGCAATGACAAGTGGGACCGACTATCTCAATGACATATGGGCCAGGATGGCATGCAAGAGATTAAGTTTAAACCAATGGCATACAAGGTATTTCTCTAGGTTGTACCTTCTCCTTTTTTAAAAAAATAAATTAGTTGTCATCTTAGACTTGCTCGAAGTCAAACATGTATTTCTTTGATCATCAATTTTTAAAATTTTATATAGTGTAACATCCATAAACCATAAAACAAAAATGAAAAAAAATTCTACATATGTGGGAATCCGACGCGCACATGTTGCTGGCCTACTTGGGTCACGCTAGTGCTGGTTGATGTAGCTGACCCGGCTTGGCTTGTTAACAGAACGAGCTAAAAAAATCTAGCTTGGAAAAATCTAGCTTGGCTTGGCTTGGCTCGGCTCGTTGCGGCTCACGAGTTGGACATGAAAGCAATCAAAATTAGAGATATTATGTCTGGATTTCTAGAGATTATGATCGGAAACCATGTTTTGTATGCTTCAAATGGAGATGAACATTACTTAATGCCGTATCTTTGGACTTAGGACGGCATCACAACTCACAAATATATTCAGGATTATGCAATAAATATGACATGTTACTTGCATTGGTCCTGCTTATTGGCCCGTTAGGCGCCCTTGCTTAACAAAACGAGCAAAATCTTCCGCTCTGATTGTTTAAATTTTGAGTGGAGCTGACCCAACTTGCGACTTGTTAGTTTTGCAGCCCGAGACAAGGCAATCTTTCGCAACCTCAAGGGCTCAAAATCGAGTGTCTAGCGTACGTCGCTGCCTGGCTGGGTCAGCGCCTGGCTTTCGCACGTTGGCCTCCACGAACGTTTGCCAACATGTGTTGAGCTGATGTGAGAGCAAAGAAGATCGCAGGAAGGGCGCAACACTGCCGTCCAGGCCATCACCGCGACGCGATCGACGTGCACACGCCGCGCACCAGGTGTACATACAGGCCGACGCAGCCGTGTCTCACCGACGCCGCCCGACCGGCGCGAACGTTGCAACGAACCACACCGTAAGACGCGTCGGCAGCCATGCACCGTCGGGCGTCGCGTGCTCCCCACTCATTGCTGGTGGTGGCAAGCTCGATCCACCGCCACGGTCCAAGGGTCCGAGGGCGGGGGACCGGGCGGTCAAAAAAGGATCTCCGCCCCGGGCGCCAGAAACATTCCTCCGTCACGTCGTCTCTCCTCTGCAGCGGCCAGGCCCCCAGATGCGGATGATTCCCTCCCTCATCAAAAGCCGGAAAAAGCAAAGGCCAAGTAGAAGCCAGCTCCGTCGCCGTCGCCCGCCGATCAATTCATCATCGATGTGTCGCTTGTGCGCGCGTCCAGGGGATAGCGATGCGTCCCTGCCTGCCGGCGCCAAGCGAGAAGAGAATCCCCCCGTTTCAGCAGTGCGACTGCGCGCGCAGCGGCTGGGCGAGGCGCCATGGAGAGCCGGGCCGGCGGCAGCGTTTAGGTGGATAGCGACGCAAGCGCCCGCCCGGGTTGGGAAGAACGGGGGACTCGACCGCGTAGGCCCGGGCAAATCCGGCTTTGTCTGCGGCGTGCTCGCCTGGGCCGTCACATGGTCGCTTTCTTCGCTTATTCCTTGCGCTGCGCCGCCGGCGGGCCAGAGGTGTCAAGGATTACGAAGCATGCATGGAAAATGGATTCCATTCCAAAGGGGAAAAGGAGATGAATCATTACTGCTGCCATTGTACTTGTGGGCTTCTTCCTCTGTCTACTACGTTTCGTGATACGGCGGCTACTCTGCAACGTTCCGATATCATTGTTGTTATTCCGCCCCCAACTGTATCTACCGGAGCAAGCTTTTTCAGCAACGATGCCCGGGGCCACCTTGTTGTTATGTTGCCTTATCAACAGAGTTTTATACAACGTTCCGATATCATTGAACCCATGCATGCTATAGATCCTGAAACACTTGCATTTGCTTTGTGCTAGCAAATGATAGTTCAGCACTAACTTGGCAAGGCAATCAGTTTGTTCAGGCAGTGTAGGCCCCTGCAGGACCAGATCCAGTTTGTTTGAATATACACCCTCGATCGCTTGCCTAGTGCTAGTACTCCACCACTGTACTGCTCTTTTGGAACTTCCCTGTCTTCCTCGGGAACCTGGTTTAACTGACCCTCTGCCTCTTCTGATTTAGCTAGGCTGCTGATCGCGACTACACCGGTGTGTTCCTGATTTGTACTTTTTGAGTGAACCAACAAAGGGGTTTAGTAGCAAAGACGGCCATAAGCCTTGGCTCTCGCCACATCTCCATCTATGTACCCGTCACCATCATTGGATCAGAGCTGAACTACCGAGGCACAGAGCATGCAGGTGGATGTACTTATATATAAGATCCTGAGTTGTAGCAGCTGCTGTAGGAAGGATCATACACTACACACTTCACCACTTGTCAGTCGTCACTCTCCTCTCTCTCCTTGCTTTGCCTCCCCAAGGAGGCAAGGACTCTGTTCCGAATATTCTGCAGCAACCTTTGCATCTCCTTATCAACGGCCTCCGTCTCTTCCCTGCTTCACACACACCCACGATCCATCTGCATTACTCCAGCACTCCCCAGCCACCACTGTTCTGTTCGTCTCTGCAGCATCTCGAGATCGACATCAGTTAATGGAGAGATAGCATTTGCAAAGAGAGAGGTCGGCAAGGAGACGGGCTAGCTGATACTCCAGCAGGCAGTGGTCAGTGAACACTACCTGGAGCAGCAGAAAACAAGCAGTTAGCAGCGATGGGCAGGCTGGTCGTGCTCGTCTCCGTCATGCTCTTGTCGACGGCAATGGTGAGTGGCATCAGGACTGCGGGCACCGTTGGTGCCAGTGCACCTGGTCCGGCTGTCGCCACGACGCAGACAGTTGCCGTCCGAGTCACGACGCCGCCCGTCGCCGCCGCCGCCGCTGCATCTACGGTGCCTTCGGAGAAGCAGTCTCCGTCGGATGATCCATACAAAGACAGCAGGAGGAAGGTGCCGAACGGACCGGATCCTATTCACAATAGGTACGGACTAGTCTCATCCATTAGTTGTTTATAGTATACAGTTAGTTGTATATAAATCAAATTGTTTCAACTTGTGTTTCTAATTTCACTCTTGTGAAGAAAACCTCTGGATATCAAACCATCTTTTAACAGCCTGTGGAGTAATTCATTCACACATATCAAACCATCTTTTAACTAGCATAATGTCTAAAACCTCTGAATATTCTGC
Source organism: Eragrostis nindensis (assembly GCA_012490785.1). Taxonomy (NCBI): domain Eukaryota; kingdom Viridiplantae; phylum Streptophyta; class Magnoliopsida; order Poales; family Poaceae; genus Eragrostis; species Eragrostis nindensis. The sequence continues at coordinate 121,335 of JAAXCT010001760.1, forward strand.
TAACAGATTCAAAATAAGTTCCAAATAAGATTTAAAAGGAAATGCTAAAATGGACTTAGTTAAATTGACCGTTAATTATAAAGCATCGTTTAGCGAGTGTGCCTGGTCAAGGAGACAGGAACCATAGTTAGAAAACCCATTAGAAACAGAGATGCATGTGATCGACCATCCAGGCTCCAGTGGGTCACCCTGTGAAAGTGTGAGAAAAAAAAAAGACGAGAGCTTAAGCATACGTTCAGATATGCCTCGGAACATGTGCTTTAATATGCTGATGATGAGACTGTCAGCAGAAACCAGCAAGTTATCGATACATGAAAGAAACAACAAATGATTGCAGCACGAAGAACAAGTAGAGTAGCATCACAGTTTCATGCAGAGTACATCATCTTACCAATCATGTATGCATGCGTGGGTGCTAGGTCCCACTGATCTCGACTCTTGCCGGCATCTTTTCTTTTTTTACATTCCCATGCATATCACTGTGCATGTGCCCTAACCATCATTCCTTCACTTGCTTTTTCAGGCGAGCTAGATGGGGCGATGCACCGGCAAGGAGAGTGTAGGATCGGTGACAGCCGTCGATTGATCAGAGCTGTACAGAAGAAGCTGAAGGCTAAAGAAGGAGCACATCATCGATGTTTGTATGGAAAGTTCCATAGCTGGTAGCAGCAGAGGTGACTGATGTCGATCGCAAGCAAACATTGATGGTGATGGTGGTGCTCATGATGGTCGACGTTTGAAGCAAAACAGACACTTATATGTATGCATGCATTAGAGGGTGAAAAAAGGGGAGAGGGGGCACAATCTGAGCTTTGCTTTGGCCAAAGTGCTCTGGATCCTCTGATCCACTCTCTCTTGATGGGGTTTTGTTTATCTTTCTCTTCTTTTCATTTTTTCTTCTTTGGGGGGTGAATGGTGTTAAAAGGAGCACTCCAACTCCAAGCCTGCTACTTCATTCATACACAGAGTAAAGCTCACACAATGCTCAACTGTTGAACAAAGATTATATTGCCAGAGACTTTAGCTTTACTTCTTCCCGATGACCCACCCGTGTCTTTAACATTGGGTGCGTACGAGAATGCATATGCTTTGAACGGGCTGATGAAAGGGAGTAAGGGGGTGATCCAGCAACCCACTGATCCCAGCCTTATCTCATGCATGTCAGTACGTCTAACTGACCAACCTAAGGTTCCAGAGGCTGACGTGCATAGTTCGAACGCTTCGAAATGGCTGAAAGCACATTCCAATCAAATCACGAATCTGAAACTAGAGATATGCTGAGGTGTAGGTGATCATTGAACCGCTACGGATCAAAGGAGGCAAACGTACGTCACCTTGGAGAGGATCTTTCCACGCAGAAATCAAAGCAGGGTAACCAGTGCACGTCTTGGTTCTTGCCTTCTTGGGCTCCTAGCCACTGGCCTCAGCTTCGGCCTCTTTTGTTGGGCATCGGCACTAGCGTTTGCTATAGCTTTGGCCGCTTTTGCGCACACAAGCATCGGCACCTCTCTCTTTAATTTGCTTTATCTTTCTTGCCGCTGCTATCGAGTCACGCACTTTGAGGATTGCATGCTGATCATCCCGGTCTTGTATCCCGAGGCGCAGGGGAGGAGGACTCTGACTGTCAATCAGCACTGATCGATGACGCCCTGGGCAGAGTCGTTGATTTGCTAGCAGGAGTACTAGTAGTACCACACCAGTTGCATGGGAATTCGGTAATTAGCTGCTCATGGAAATATTCCTGCAGCCAGCCGAAGAGCAGAGTCCAAGGAGAACGGCAGAGTGTAAGTCCAAGGAGAACGGCAGAGTGTAAAAACATGGCGGTAATAGCGCAGGAGACTGGCAGCTGTCAGCGCTGCATCAGTTCGGAGTTTGAGTCCCGTGTATGATTGCTTTCGCGTGTCCATCGATCTAGATCTACCTCCTGTTAGACATGTTTCTTCCTGCAACACATCACTCGTCTGGTTTTAATTGATGGTGTTACTTTTAATCTAAGCAAGCTCTTCCAGCAACGTTATATATAGTATCAATCAAAAACATGGAGTTTGTACTTTGTTCAAACCTTTAGAGTATCTTTATTTTTACCTTCCCCATCTTTTGGGAGAGTCATCCCGGGAAGCACCAACCCGAAATTGCTCAATGGATTGTTAGTCAAGCACCGGACACTCAAACAGCCCATCTATGGGAAATGTTTGACATCCAGAACCATTTGCATTTTTCTTATCCCTATTCTCCGATATATTTTAGCTAACGATCCCAAGCCTCCATGTATTCGTCCTCCCGCTGTTGCTTCTCCACATCTTTCTAGTTTGCTCGATCTCACAATTGCATCTTCTAATGGGAAGATCTTATATATTCAACCACCTACCTATATTTTTTCTTCGAAAAAGGAAACATAACAGTCACATTTTCAGAACAACGAAAATATACTGCTGAAAGAACGAGGGCTAATGAACCTGAATGATGATATGCGAGACACTGTGGAGCATCTGAGCGCGATGCAGCCGACCATGTCTCACTGAATCTATCGCGGTCCTGGAGAGCTAGGGGAGCAGTGGAGGAGGCACCCCGCGATGTCGGCGCCGCGGGTTGCGCTCGGCTAGCCGGTGGTGGTTGCCGGATCTTCGCGAGGCGGCGCAGACGAGGCTAGCCGGTGCAACGTCGAGGAGCAGACAAGGCGGAGGAACGCGCCCACGGCTTCAGTTGGTGGGACGCGGTGGTCGGTGGCTTCGCCTTTGGATTTTTTCCCTTTTGTTTCATTTCCAACGGTTTTCCGTTACAACCGGGCGGTTTACCGGCAAAACCGTCGGTTGACATATTTCATCAATTCAAATTTCAAAATTGAATTTTGTCTGCTTTTTGCAAAACCTCTAAGCCGGCGGTGAGCGGTTTGCTCGGTTTTGTAAACCTTGAATGTACTTCATCGTGACCCACTAGACACTTAGTGGACGCCTCCATCTATTAGGGCAAAAAGGCTAATCAATGCGCGTGTCCTTTCCTCATAGCCCACAACTTTTTTTTTCTTTTTTTGGAAAGTTTCACTCCTACCAGCTTCTTTTTTTGGAAACATTCAGGACAACCTTCTTCTGAGACTTTGTCTCGGATGTAACTTTTCATGTAACTTACGGTGGAACTTGTTTAAAGTTACAACATTTGTGGTGGGGGACATAAGCCCCTAAGGCTCCCAACTGAGTCTTTGCTAGGTCCATTCATAGTCCACGACATGTCTCTGTGCTACAACTTTTGCTTGAAATAGGCCTAACAACATATTTATTCACTCATTTGGAATGCTATTTCAATTCCGTACGAACATCACAATGCACCAGACGTGATTTCACCGTCCGAGTTAATGAACGAAAGATTTTGAGGCGTAATATTTTCCTAAGCAAGGGACATTGAAGGCTTCGTTTTGCTATGATTCACCACCCCAAGCAATTTCATCTTTTTATATTGCCAACCAAGGAATGTAACACACATTGAGCAACTATCTCACTTCATCACCAAGGGCGAATCTTAGCGCAAGCCCCCGCATTCCTACAAGTTTACCACCAAGGTCTGGTAGTGCACTTCACCACAAATGCCACTCGGCTTAGGGCGTTCATCTCGTACATTTGTAGCATCTTATATATATACAAAGTAAATGTGTGCTCTCACATGTGTATCGTCCTCTCACAGTTTCACTAAAATGTGGCACGTGTTCATTTGCATTTTATTTTGCAAAAATGTTAATTCGCATTTACAGGTACATTCTAACATCATCCTTTTTAAATGGAGATTCCTGGCTCTAATCCAGTCACGATCGTCATTTTGATTCTGGCATAATCGTCGTAGATCAACTAAAATAAAAGCCATTGACAAATCCCTGATATGTGCCTATCGCAATAATTCTTCTGAATTGTATTACCACACAAATACGGTTTCAGCCTTCACACTACGAGACAATTGGATTTTAGGTCTTGGACAAGTTACTACGACTGGCGTTAACACGGGAGCTCATTTTTTTCTTTTTTTTAATGAAAAGGCTGAAACTTTATTGATTAAGTCACACAATTACAACTTAAAGGAGCACCAGACTCTTCACTAATCAAGCTCATGGTATATGAATTCAACAAAAAAAAAGCTCATGGTATATGATTCTTTAGATAATGAAAAAAAGCATCCCAGCCTTGGTGGTATATGATACAATAAGTTTTATGATTGGCTTTCTACCAAAACACCACCAGATGGTAAATTTTTTTTTTGAGATTACACAGTACAACTCAGACACTCACAACGCACGCACACTCACCCCTATGAACACACGTACGCAAACCCTACCCCTATGAGCATCTTCGAAGACTGAGCCGGCAAATCCAGAGATACGAAGTCACCACTAGCGCCTCGCTGTCGACGGGAGCGTCGCCTACCACTGAAAGCACAAATGCTGTTAAATCCTTGAAAATTCGCTCCCACAGGGAGTCGAACCCAGGACCTGAGAGGTGTTACTCGGATACCATTAGATGCATTGTCGTCGCTACCTCTAAGCTGCGGCACGGATCACAAAGCAGAAACAAGACGCGGGTTCGGGAAATACAAGCAAGCGAAACGTTTCCTTTGGTATACATTGAGCTGGACCAAAACAAGGAGGCCTAATGGGCCAAACTTTTATACAGAAGCAATAGCATGTACAATGCATCTCAAAAAAAAAAAAAATACATGAGTGGCAGCTCATCGATGACACATGACTGTCTGTTCCAAGGTCTTCACATTGACACGGTCTTTAAAACATAATTTTAAATAATACTTTTTGTTGTAAAATATTTATAAAATATAGTTAACGTGTACTTTTATAAAATCATATCTCAACACAAATCTACTCATGTTATTTTCACGTTTCTAAAATTAACACATTAAAAGATATTTGCAGTCAAAGTTTAACAAGTTTGGCTTAGAACAACATCAAAGCGACAACAATTTTGATATTGGAAGGAGTATTTTACCGTCATCTATCAAGGAGTATTGCTGATTGCTCACACTGCAAAAAAAAAAAAAAAGAAAAGAAAAGAGAGGATCACTGGTCAAATGAACATCAGTCATCAATGATTATTGATGAAAAGCACATATGTGTATATATAGTATATATAAATAGATACAGGGGCACATTTCCACCCCCATATACATACACTTTTACATGTTTATTCGAAAGAGCCCGGCACCTAGCATCATCTACCATCACCAGGTATCATCTACATGCCATCAGTCAAACGAGCTCTCTTGGCACTTCAGATGAGGTTTCTGAATTCTGATCGTACAGCATCATATCGATCGACTAGATAGTACCAGATATATAAACAATGATGTACCGGTGAGCCTCAAGTCTGTTCTTCTTCTAAGACGCACTGCCTCGGCCGGAAGTTCTCCTCCGACAGCAGCGACGAGACGAGCCTCTGCAGCCGCTCGGCTCCCGGCCCCGGCCGGAGGAGCGTCGCGTTCCCGACGGCCGCGCAGGGGTCGCTGCTGTGGTGTCCCGCCGCTCACCGCCGGCGGCGGCGGCGCGCCCATCCTCCGGGCGCGAGCATGCCGGGCCCGCGCGCGAGGACGTCGGCGTCGATCCGGTCGAGCACGGGGTCGTCGCGGAGGAACTTCCGCGCGAAGGGCGCGTCGCTGGCGAGCATCGGGTCCCAGTCGGCGAGCGTGAGGTAGTGCGGGTGCTGCAGCGGCGGGTTGTCCCAGAAGATGAAGTGCAGGTCGCTGTTCACCGTGGTGTTTTTGAACTCGTCGGCGTTGCAGGCGACGGTGTGGAAGTAGCCCTCCGGCGAGGAGATGAAGTTGGCGTAGTACATGAGCACCGTGCGCGGGAGGTTGTCCCACCCCCAGATCAGGTACTCCACGAACGGACGCGACAGCACCATCCACGCAGAACCTGCAAGACGGACAGCACGCCATGTGTTGGGAAATTTTTAATTTATTGTTGCTGATAAACATGTGTTAAGATTATTATCTTTCCTCTGCATGGCGAGTTGCGTCCATCGTATACAGACAGCAAAGAAGAAAATGTGCAGATGGACACAACATGTCTGTTAAAAACCTTACGCCGTACATAGCGGGCCGTACATGGACAACGATTTTTAACAACACAGGTAAGACATTTTTCTGTACGTACAGGGATTTTTTTTTTAAAAAAAGGGCCTCATATGCAACCACACTAGATGGTTGCTTGTGTCCGGGCATTCCAGCTGCTATCGCTTTTTCTCTTTTGTCTTGTTGGTTCCGGATCAGTAGTGGCTGCCACGTTGTTCATCACATGTTTCCCTAAGGCTTCTATTGAAGTCGTGCTAGAAACAAATTAATGCAATAATGGAGGAAACTCTATAGGCATAATGTTGGTTGAAAAGTAGCCAGAAGTATCTCCCCAAGCAATTAGCTAGCGTGGACAAAACTAAGGCAAAGAAGTCATGGTCATCTATCCCGCAATTTCCGGTTCCAGTCAGCCTAATTTTGCAGAAGAAATCAAATATGCAGTGGAAGAAACAGGGGACATGTTGCATTGCAGGGCTGCTAACAGAAGCAAAGAAAATAAAACGTGGCCTCCAATTCAATCACTAGGAACCGATGTGCCGAATCACAAACAAATGTTGGGATACTCTACTATCATGTTCCTGGTGTACCCAAGAAGATTTTCATAATTTTAAGGTAATTACCAGCTAAGCTTATATATATAGTGATTTGTACCCAAGCTCCATCTTGTTGTGCTAGAGAAAACCGGTTCTTAAAAACTCGACCTGCCTGGGGAAGACCGCCCCCGACGGCATTTGCTAAGGAGAAGAGCCTCTCACGCAGGCCGAGAAAACTCCCCGAACCCCCTCCCCGATCCTACACAGGGACCCAGCTGGCCGTTGTGAGTTCCGGCGCGAGTCTTTACCATGTGCTTTGACCCGGGAGGACGAGGGGATTTTTTTTGCACTGCGGTGAACAGTACCATTTTACCTGGCACTGTTCACTACAGCGCCTCTGGTGCCGCGGCTCAGGATCGAACCCGGGCCGACGGGAGCTATGCTCCCGGAGCCCTCCGGCTCTGGCCACTCGGGCGCTCCGAGCGTTGGCGAGAAACCGGTTCTTGGCCAGTAAGAAGATAATTTAGTGAGGCAATACTTCCATATTCTCACTGAGAGCGAAAGACGCGCAACACTTAAAGCATACCGCTAAGGGTTGCAATCACTTGCAGCGCGGAATGTGTCCTACTTGAGTTTCGAAGTGATGAGAACTCAACAAGACCCAACTATAATGATTATCCAAACTGTACTACTGTAGAGCAATCAACTAGTAGAATAAATGACACTTGTGGGCACTGTGAAGAACTGTTAATAAGTGCTATACGTGGACGAAAACCCAATGGCTTCCATCAATTCTGGTCAATGAACAATCATGGATGAACAGAAAGCAGGGTCCATACGCGGTGAAGAGCTTGGAAGGCGGTCGCAGTTCCCGCCTCTCAGGGACCCAGAACAAATCGCCCTTTTTCTTCATGTAGAGCCCCGGGTCTATGATCACTGGCATCGCCCTTTGAAACCTGATGACATTATCATCACGATAGCGTACATTCAGTTACCTCGTAGAAAGAAATTGGACGAGTATAATTAAGCCAAAGCGAGAGCGCCTACGCTTTCCAGCTGAGGTGCTTGTGTGATCGATGAAGTTGAGATCGCGCGGCAACTTGGCGAACACGTGCATCAAATCTGCAGGAAACAACGCCACGAAAAGCTTAATTAGCAACTTATGCATCAGATCACAATAAAGAAATCAAAAGGTTAACAGAGTTCGTTCATGCGAATTGCAACGTGGAAGCTACGTATAGAC